>CAWUFW010028971.1:0-20067 GCA_963921515.1 Calotriton arnoldi | reverse complement strand
AAAAGTTACGTATTGCTTGGTGACCTAAAGGCCATCAGCCAGGGCTTGCTTGAATCCAGTGGCAAAGTGAGCAAGGGACCCACGCCTGGGCATACCCCCGCCAACTTAGGGCGAACAAAGCGATACAAAAGGGGATGATGGACGGAACGCTTGAGCCAATCAAACACTCACCCCCAGTCAACTGATCTGGGTTTAATCCATCATCATTCTTTAGCTCACTCCACCACCCCAGTTCAGACATGGCCATATGCAACTCAGTCTGACCCTGTGCCTCATGGGAACAGTCCAGCCCGAACTGCCAAGCCATGTCTTCCTGGACCGGAAACAAGCATCCTAGGACCGGTTTCTGGCATTCCAGCCGTCATCAGCCAGGCTTGCTTGAATCCAGTGGCAAAGTGAGCAAGGGACCCACGCCTGGGCATACCCCGCCAACTTAGGGCTGAACAAAGCGATACTAAAAGGGGATGATGGACGGAACGCTTGAGCCAATCAAACACTCACCCCCAGTCAACTGATCTGGGTTTAATCCATCATCATTCTTTAGCTCACTCCACCACCCCAGTTCAGACATGGCCATATGCAAATCAGTCTGACCCCTGTGCCTCATGGGAACAGTCCAGCCCGAACTGCCTAGCCATGTCTTCCCTGGACCGGAAACAAGCATCCTAGGACCGGTTTCTGGCATTCCAGCCGTCATCAGCCAGGCTTGCTTGAATCCAGTGGCAAAGTGAGCAAGGGACCCACGCCTGGGCATACCCCGCCAACTTAGGGCTAACAAAGCATGACAAAAGGGGATGATGGACGGAACGCTTGAGCCAATCAAACACTCACCCCCAGTCAACTGATCTGGGTTTAATCCATCATCATTCTTTAGCTCACTCCACCACTCCCAGTTCAGACATGGCCATATGCAAATCAGTCTGACCCTGTGCCTCATGGGAACAGTCCAGCCCGAACTGCCAAGCCATGTCTTCCCTGGACCGGAAACAAGCATCCTAGGACCGGCTTCTGGCATTCCAGCCGCCATCAGCCAGGCTTGCTTGAATCCAGTGGCAAAGTGAGCAAGGGACCCACGCCTGGGCATACCCCCGCCAACTTAGGGCGAACAAAGCGATACAAAGGGGATGATGGACGGAACGCTTGAGCCAATCAAACACTCACCCCCAGTCAACTGATCTGGGTTTAATCCATCATCATTCTTTAGCTCACTCCACCACCCCAGTTCAGACATGGCCATATGCAAATCAGTCTGACCCTGTGCCTCATGGGAACAGTCCAGCCCGAACTGCCAAGCCATGTCTTCCTGGACCGGAAACAAGCATCCTAGGACCGGTTTCTGGCATTCCAGCCGTCATCAGCCAGGCTTGCTTGAATCCAGTGGCAAAGTGAGCAAGGGACCCACGCCTGGGCATACCCCCGCCAACTTAGGGCGAACAAAGCGATGCAAAAGGGGATGATGGACGGAACGCTTGAGCCAATCAAACACTCACCCCCAGTCAACTGATCTGGGTTTAATCCATCATCATTCTTTAGCTCACTCCACCACCCCAGTTCAGACATGGCCATATGCAAATCAGTCTGACCCTGTGCCTCATGGGAACAGTCCAGCCCGAACTGCCAAGCCATGTCTTCCCTGGACCGGAAACAAGCATCCTAGGACCGGTTTCTGGCATTCCAGCCGTCATCAGCCAGGCTTGCTTGAATCCAGTGGCAAAGTGAGCAAGGGACCCACGCCTGGGCATACCCCGCCAACTTAGGCTTGAACAAAGCGATACAAAAGGGGATGATGGACGGAACGCTTGAGCCAATCAAACACTCACCCCCAGTCAACTGATCTGGGTTTAATCCATCATCATTCTTAGCTCACTCCACCACCCCAGTTCAGACATGGCCATATGCAAATCAGTCTGACCCTGTGCCTCATGGGAACAGTCCAGCCCGAACTGCCAAGCCATGTCTTCCCTGGACCGGAAACAAGCATCCTAGGACCGGTTTCTGGCATTCCAGCCGTCATCAGCCAGGCTTGCTTGAATCCAGTGGCAAAGTGAGCAAGGGACCCACGTCTGGGCATACCCCCGCCAACTTAGGGCTGAACAAAGCGATACAAAAGGGGATGATGGACTGAACGCTTGAGCCAATCAAACACTCACCCCCAGTCAACTGATCTGGGTTTAATCCATCATCATTCTTTAGCTCACTCCACTCACCCCCAGTTCAGACATGGCCATATGCAAATCAGTCTGACCCTGTGCCTCATGGGAACAGTCCAGCTCGAACTGCCAAGCCATGTCTTCCTGACCGGAAACAAGCATCCTAGGACCGGTTTCTGGCATTCCAGCCGCCATCAGCCAGGCTTGCTTGAATCCAGTGGCAAAGTGAGCAAGGGACCCACGCCTGGGCATACCCCGCCAACTTAGGGCGAACAAAGCGATACAAAAGGGGATGATGGACGGAACGCTTGAGCCAATCAAACACTCACCCCCAGTCAACTGATCTGGGTTTAATCCATCATCATTCTTTAGCTCACTCCACCACCCCAGTTCAGACATGGCCATATGCAAATCAGTCTGACCCTGTGCTCATGGGAACAGTCCAGCCCGAACTGCCAAGCCATGTCTTCCCTGGACCGGAAACAAGCATCCTAGGACCGGTTTCTGGCATTCCAGCCGTCATCAGCCAGGCTTGCTTGAATCCAGTGGCAAAGTGAGCAAGGGACCCACGCCTGGGCATACCCCGCCAACTTAGGGCGAACAAAGCGATACAAAAGGGGATGATGGACGGAACGCTTGAGCCAATCAAACACTCACCCCCAGTCAACTGATCTGGGTTTAATCCATCATCATTCTTTAGCTCACTCCCACCACCCCAGTTCAGACATGGCCATATGCAAATCAGTCTGACCCTGTGCCTCATGGGAACAGTCCAGCCCGAACTGCCAAGCCATGTCTTCCCTGACCGGAAACAAGCATCCTAGGACCGGTTTCTGGCATTCCAGCCGTCATCAGCCAGGCTTGCTTGAATCCAGTGGCAAAGTGAGCAAGGGACCCACGCCTGGGCATACCCCGCCAACTTAGGGCGAACAAAGCGATACAAAGGGGATGATGGACGGAACGCTTGAGCCAATCAAACACTCACCCCCAGTCAACTGATCTGGGTTTAATCCATCATCATTCTTAGCTCACTCCACCACCCCAGTTCAGACATGGCCATATGCAAATCAGTCTGACCCTGTGCCTCATGGGAACAGTCCAGCCCGAACTGCCAAGCCATGTCTTCCTGGACCGGAAACAAGCATCCTAGGACCGGTTTCTGGCATTCCAGCCGCCATCAGCCAGGCTTGCTTGAATCCAGTGGCAAAGTGAGCAAGGGACCCACGCCTGGGCATACCCCCGCCAACTTAGGCTGAACAAAGCGATACAAGAGGGATGATGGACGGAACGCTTGAGCCAATCAAACACTCACCCCAGTCAACTGATCTGGGTTTAATCCATCATCATTCTTTAGCTCACTCCACCACCCCAGTTCAGACATGGCCATATGCAAATCAGTCTGACCCTGTGCCTCATGGGAACAGTCCAGCCCGAACTGCCAAGCCATGTCTTCCCTGGACCGGAAACAAGCATCCTAGGACCGGCTTCTGGCATTCCAGCCGTCATCAGCCAGGCTTGCTTGAATCCAGTGGCAAAGTGAGCAAGGGACCCACGCCTGGGCATACCCTCGCCAACTTAGGCGAACAAAGCGATACAAAAGGGGGGCGGGGGTATGCCCAGACGTGGGTCCCTTTGCCACTGGATTCAAGCAAGCCTGGCTGATGACGGCTGGAATGCCAGAAACCGGTCCTAGGATGCTTGTTTCCGGTCCAGGGAAGACATGGCTTGGCAGTTCGGGCTGACTGTTCCCATGAGGCACAGGGTCAGACTGATTTGCATATGGCCATGTCTGAACTGGGGTGGTGGAGTGAGCTTAAGAATGATGATGGATTAAACCCAGATCAGTTGACTGGGGGTGAGTGTTTGATTGGCTCAAACGCTCCGTCCATCATCCCCTTTTGTATCGCTTGTTCGCCCTAAGTTGGCGGGGGTATGCCCAGACGTGGGTCCCTTGCTCACTTTGCCACTGGATTCAAGCAAGCCTGGCTGATGACGGCTGGAATGCCAGAAACCGGTCCTAGGATGCTTGTTTCCGGTCCAGGGAAGACATGGCTTGGCAGTTCGGGCTGGACTGTTCCCATGAGGCACAGGGTCAGACTGATTTGCATATGGCCATGTCTGAACTGGGGTGGTGGAGTGAGCTTAAGAATGATGATGGATTAAACCCAGATCAGTTGACTGGGGGTGAGTGTTTGATTGGCTCAAACGCTCCGGTCCATCATCCCCTTTGTATCGCTTTGTTCGCCCTAAGTTGGCGGGGTATGCCCAGACGTGGGTCCCTTGCTCACTTTGCCACTGGATTCAAGCAAGCCTGGCTGATGACGGCTGGAATGCCAGAAACCGGTCCTAGGATGCTTGTTTCCGGTCCAGGGAAGACATGGCTTGGCAGTTCGGGCTGGACTGTTCCCATGAGGCACAGGGTCAGACTGATTTGCATATGGCCATGTCTGAACTGGGGTGGTGGAGTGAGCTTAAGAATGATGATGGATTAAACCCAGATCAGTTGACTGGGGTGAGTGTTTGATTGGCTCAAACGCTCTGGCCCATCATCCCCTTTTGTATCGCTTTGTTCGCCCTAAGTTGGCGGGGGTATGCCCAGACGTGGGTCCCTTGCTCACTTTGCCACTGGATTCAAGCAAGCCTGGCTGATGACGGCTGGAATGCCAGAAACCGGTCCTAGGATGCTTGTTTCCGGTCCAGGGAAGACATGGCTTGGCAGTTCGGGCTGGACTGTTCCCATGAGGCACAGGGTCAGACTGATTTGCATATGGCCATGTCTGAACTGGGGTGGTGGAGTGAGCTTAAGAATGATGATGGATTAAACCCAGATCAGTTGACTGGGGGTGAGTGTTTGATTGGCTCAAACGCTCCGTCCATCATCCCCTTTGTATCGCTTGTTCGCCTCTAGGTTGGCGGGGTATGCCCAGACGTGGGTCCCTTGCTCACTTTGCCACTGGATTCAAGCAAGCCTGGCTGATGACGGCTGGAATGCCAGAAACCGGTCCTAGGATGCTTGTTTCCGGTCCAGGGAAGACATGGCTTGGCAGTTCGGGCTGGACTGTTCCCATGAGGCACAGGGTCAGACTGATTTGCATATGGCCATGTCTGAACTGGGGTGGTGGAGTGAGCTTAAGAATGATGATGGATTAAACCCAGATCAGTTGACTGGGGGTGAGTGTTTGATTGGCTCAAACGTTCCGTCCATCATCCCCTTTTGTATCGCTTGTTCGCCCTAAGTTGGCGGGGGTATGCCCAGACGTGGGTCCCTTGCTCACTTTGCCACTGGATTCAAGCAAGCCTGGCTGATGACGGCTGGAATGCCAGAAACCGGTCCTAGGATGCTTGTTTCCGGTCCAGGGAAGACATGGCTTGGCAGTTCGGGCTGGACTGTTCCCATGAGGCACAGGGTCAGACTGATTTGCATATGGCCATGTCTGAACTGGGGTGGTGGAGTGAGCTTAAGAATGATGATGGATTAAACCCAGATCAGTTGACTGGGGGTGAGTGTTTGATTGGCTCAAACGCTCCGTCCATCATCCCCTTTGTATCGCTTTGTTCGCCCTAAGTTGGCGGGGTATGCCCAGACGTGGGTCCCTTGCTCACTTTGCCACTGGATTCAAGCAAGCCTGGCTGATGACGGCTGGAATGCCAGAAACCGGTCCTAGGATGCTTGTTTCCGGTCCAGGGAAGACATGGCTTGGCAGTTCGGGCTGGACTGTTCCCATGAGGCACAGGGTCAGACTGATTTGCATATGGCCATGTCTGAACTGGGGTGGTGGAGTGAGCTTAAGAATGATGATGGATTAAACCCAGATCAGTTGACTGGGGGTGAGTGTTTGATTGGCTCAAACGCTCCGTCCATCATCCCCTTTTGTATCGCTTTGTTCGCCCTAAGTTGGCGGGGGTATGCCCAGACGTGGGTCCCTTGCTCACTTTGCCACTGGATTCAAGCAAGCCTGGCTGATGACGGCTGGAATGCCAGAAACCGGTCCTAGGATGCTTGTTTCCGGTCCAGGGAAGACATGGCTTGGCAGTTCGGGCTGGACTGTTCCCATGAGGCACAGGGTCAGACTGATTTGCATATGGCCATGTCTGAACTGGGGTGGTGGAGTGAGCTTAAGAATGATGATGGATTAAACCCAGATCAGTTGACTGGGGGTGAGTGTTTGATTGGCTCAAACGCTCCGCCCATCATCCCCTTTGTATCGCTTTGTTCGCCTCTAAGTTGGCGGGGTATGCCCAGACGTGGGTCCCTTGCTCACTTTGCCACTGGATTCAAGCAAGCCTGGCTGATGACGGCTGGAATGCCAGAAACCGGTCCTAGGATGCTTGTTTCCGGTCCAGGGAAGACATGGCTTGGCAGTTCGGGTGGACTGTTCCCATGAGGCACAGGGTCAGACTGATTTGCATATGGCCATGTCTGAACTGGGGTGGTGGAGTGAGCTTAAGAATGATGATGGATTAAACCCAGATCAGTTGACTGGGGGTGAGTGTTTGATTGGCTCAAACGCTCCGTCCATCATCCCCTTTGTATCGCTTTGTTCGCCCTAAGTTGGCGGGGGTATGCCCAGACGTGGGTCCCTTGCTCACTTTGCCACTGGATTCAAGCAAGCCTGGCTGATGACGGCTGGAATGCCAGAAACCGGTCCTAGGATGCTTGTTTCCGGTCCAGGGAAGACATGGCTTGGCAGTTCGGGCTGGACTGTTCCCATGAGGCACAGGGTCAGACTGATTTGCATATGGCCATGTCTGAACTGGGGTGGTGGAGTGAGCTTAAGAATGATGATGGATTAAACCCAGATCAGTTGACTGGGGTGAGTGTTTGATTGGCTCAAACGCTCCGTCCATCATCCCCTTTTGTATCGCTTTGTTCGCCCTAAGTTGGCGGGGTATGCCCAGACGTGGGTCCCTTGCTCACTTTGCCACTGGATTCAAGCAAGCCTGGCTGATGACGGCTGGAATGCCAGAAACCGGTCCTAGGATGCTTGTTTCCGGTCCAGGGAAGACATGGCTTGGCAGTTCGGGCTGGACTGTTCCCATGAGGCACAGGGTCAGACTGATTTGCATATGGCCATGTCTGAACTGGGGTGGTGGAGTGAGCTTAAGAATGATGATGGATTAAACCCAGATCAGTTGACTGGGGGTGAGTGTTTGATTGGCTCAAACGTCTCCGTCCATCATCCCCTTTGTATCGCTTTGTTCGCCCTAAGTTGGCGGGGTATGCCCAGACGTGGGTCCCTTGCTCACTTTGCCACTGGATTCAAGCAAGCCTGGCTGATGACGGCTGGAATGCCAGAAACCGGTCCTAGGATGCTTGTTTCCGGTCCAGGGAAGACATGGCTTGGCAGTTCGGGCTGGACTGTTCCCATGAGGCACAGGGTCAGACTGATTTGCATATGGCCATGTCTGAACTGGGGTGGTGGAGTGAGCTTAAGAATGATGATGGATTAAACCCAGATCAGTTGACTGGGGGTGAGTGTTTGATTGGCTCAAACGCTCCGTCCATCATCCCCTTTTGTATCGCTTGTTCGCCCTAAGTTGGCGGGGGTATGCCCAGACGTGGGTCCCTTGCTCACTTTGCCACTGGATTCAAGCAAGCCTGGCTGATGACGGCTGGAATGCCAGAAACCGGTCCTAGGATGCTTGTTTCCGGTCCAGGGAAGACATGGCTTGGCAGTTCGGGCTGGACTGTTCCCATGAGGCACAGGGTCAGACTGATTTGCATATGGCCATGTCTGAACTGGGGTGGTGGAGTGAGCTTAAGAATGATGATGGATTAAACCCAGATCAGTTGACTGGGGGTGAGTGTTTGATTGGCTCAAACGCTCCGTCCATCATCCCCTTTGTATCGCTTTGTTCGCCCTAAGTTGGCGGGGGTATGCCCAGACGTGGGTCCCTTGCTCACTTTGCCACTGGATTCAAGCAAGCCTGGCTGATGACGGCTGGAATGCCAGAAACCGGTCCTAGGATGCTTGTTTCCGGTCCAGGGAAGACATGGCTTGGCAGTTCGGGCTGGACTGTTCCCATGAGGCACAGGGTCAGACTGATTTGCATATGGCCATGTCTGAACTGGGGTGGTGGAGTGAGCTTAAGAATGATGATGGATTAAACCCAGATCAGTTGACTGGGGGTGAGTGTTTGATTGGCTCAAACGCTCCGTCCATCATCCCTTTTGTATCGCTTTGTTCGCCCTAAGTTGGCGGGGGTATGCCCAGACGTGGGTCCCTTGCTCACTTTGCCACTGGATTCAAGCAAGCCTGGCTGATGACGGCTGGAATGCCAGAAACCGGTCCTAGGATGCTTGTTTCCGGTCCAGGGAAGACATGGCTTGGCAGTTCGGGCTGGACTGTTCCCATGAGGCACAGGGTCAGACTGATTTGCATATGGCCATGTCTGAACTGGGGTGGTGGAGTGAGCTTAAGAATGATGATGGATTAAACCCAGATCAGTTGACTGGGGGTGAGTGTTTGATTGGCTCAAACGCTCCGTCCATCATCCCCTTTGTATCGCTTTGTTCGCCCTAAGTTGGCGGGGGTATGCCCAGACGTGGGTCCCTTGCTCACTTTGCCACTGGATTCAAGCAAGCCTGGCTGATGACGGCTGGAATGCCAGAAACCGGTCCTAGGATGCTTGTTTCCGGTCCAGGGAAGACATGGCTTGGCAGTTCGGGCTGGACTGTTCCCATGAGGCACAGGGTCAGACTGATTTGCATATGGCCATGTCTGAACTGGGGTGGTGGAGTGAGCTTAAGAATGATGATGGATTAAACCCAGATCAGTTGACTGGGGGTGAGTGTTTGATTGGCTCAAACGTTCCGTCCATCATCCCCTTTTGTATCGCTTTGTTCGCCCTAAGTTGGCGGGGTATGCCCAGACGTGGGTCCCTTGCTCACTTTGCCACTGGATTCAAGCAAGCCTGGCTGATGACGGCTGGAATGCCAGAAACCGGTCCTAGGATGCTTGTTTCCGGTCCAGGGAAGACATGGCTTGGCAGTTCGGGCTGGACTGTTCCCATGAGGCACAGGGTCAGACTGATTTGCATATGGCCATGTCTGAACTGGGGTGGTGGAGTGAGCTTAAGAATGATGATGGATTAAACCCAGATCAGTTGACTGGGGGTGAGTGTTTGATTGGCTCAAACGTTCCGTCCATCATCCCCTTTTGTATCGCTTAATTCTAAATTCTTAACATGTTCAGGGGTGGAATTGGTAATTACCAAATTATGCACAGCTAGTAATTCTGTTTTTCTCTGCTGGGAGTCAAAGCGTGTTTCATAGTATTACTACTATTTGACACCAACATGCCTCTAAGATATACTTTAAAGGTCTCTAAAAACACAAATATGTGACATTGGAACTAGGGAAACAGATTTGAGTCCTGGCCTAAGCTCAATATCCTGTAATTCTGGGCCAATCACTTAATCTCCCCGTGGCTAATACAATATCCAATGTAATCTAGTTTTCAAGCAAACCACTCTAATGTCATTAGGACAGACTTCAGCTTTAAAAAACAGTAAAAAAAAAAAATATCATCTGGTCAGCCTGTGTTAAAATAAAAATCCTCAGAAAAACCCTAAATACTTTTCCCTTTGTTCAAGACTTGCCAGGAGGAACGTGTTCGTCTTCCAAATAACATTTTTGGAGCAATTGCTATCCTATTTATTTAATGTAATTTCTATCAAGATCAGTGTTTTGTCTGAAAAGAGCGGGGGTATTTTGGCTTCAATGCAATTTATTTCTAATGCTATTATAAAGTAACATAGCCTGGCTTACCTTTTAAACAGCTTGCTGAAGTTCTTAAATCCAGCAAGTCACGGATGCAATTCCCGCCAACTCTCAACCATATTACACCTATATTGTAGTACTGTTAAGGTCTCTCTCATTTGTGGGAAGATTGTGGATCTATGTTTTTTTGGGGCGATGTTAAGGTTGGCCCACCATAATTACTGGAGTGGGTGAATTGATAAGTTCCTAGTTTAACTGCTCAAGCGGGTTGCTTAATCGATAACTGGGCTGTAGTAATTAACATCCAACAATCTTTGAGAACCCATTCTGATCGATTTTAACAGCAAATGGTCAATCGTATCCCCTTTTTCCTGTTCCATAATAACCCATGTACTCCCTTTTCTTGTTAATGTTGCGATTCCAAGTACCGCTGTTGCTGCATTTGAAAATGTAATTTCTGGTACCCATTGGATTTAGTCAGGACCTCAGAAGTATTTGACATTAAATTAGTTTCTTGCATGAAAACAAAGGGGCACATGCATCAAGCTATTTACCGGTCGCAAACGGGCCAATTCGCAGTATCGGCCCCTTTGCGACCGGTAAATAGCCTTTTGGGATGCATCAACCCCAAAGGCATTCGCAAAATAGGTAATCACAATTTTTGCGATTACCTATTTTGCGAATGCAGAAAGGGAATCGCAATTTGCGATTCCCTAAATGCAATGCAAGAAGCATTCTCAGAATGCGACTTTGCTTTAAGGAATCGCAAATCACCACCAACTTCAAGTTGATGGTAATTTGCAATTTCTTAGAAAAATGCACAAAATTGCATTTTACTAAGTGCCATGTGGCGCATACACATGCCCTTAGGGCATGTGCGTGCGCCACATGTGCACAAATACCATTTTAGGGGGTGCATCAGGGTGGCCTTTTGGCCCCCTTGCACCCTTGAATTGCATTCGCAATTTGCGATTACCTATTTGGTAATCGCAAATTGCGAATGCCTTCCCATTCATTCCTATGGGCGATTTGCTAATTGGAAATGTGTAGGAATCGCTATTTTTCTGCAAAACCTACATGCATAAGGAATTGTGATTCCTTAATAGCGATTCCTTAATAATCGCTATTAAGGAATCGCAATTCCTTTGCTTGATGCATGTGCCCCAAAAATAGCTTTTTGTGCTCAAGGAATGTCATTAACACAGGTCTTTTCCTTTCTAAATGTAACCGATTTACATTCACAAACAGCAATTTTACAAATGGTTTGCTGTTTGACCCATTCTTTAATGTTTTTCATGCAATTTAACCTTTCTGCCACTTTCTTTTTTATCGGTTCAATCCATCCTTTATTTTCATAATGCATTGGTCTTGTACCGCTACCTTTGTAAGCCATAGTCTTCTGTGGGAAGGGAGTTATGTCTCCCCCCCACATACTTTTGTTCCGTCAATGCGCAGGAGTGCTTTCTTCGCTAGTTAGAATGTTTAGTGTGCTGGTACACTAAGGCAATCAGTTTACCCCTTGAGGTATTTCAAGGACAGCAGATTCCATTCCGTATTTATTGTACAATATCATTCTATTCTGCCTGGATGAGCTGCAGAAAATGTTTTTATCCCTGTAAGTTAGTTGCCGCCTACTAATTGTAACTTATTAACTAACAGGCGTCCTTGTCTTTAGAACCAAAAAAAACAATCATTTTGAATTTACTTGAGACTCCAAGTCATCTCTGTTAGACCTGGCAGCCTTAGGGTGGTCTTCCCCTAAACGTTTTGCCTTCACCCTACTATGTTGCTGAATTCGTTTTTGTTGGCTTTAGGACTCAGTGCACGTTACCACAGCTAACCAGTGCTAAAGTGCTTATGCTCTCTCCCTAAAACATGGTAAAATTGACTTACACCTGATTGGCATATTTAATTTACTTATCAGTGACACCCATTTATGTAGCCCCTTAAAGCATGGATCAGGCCTGCCATTTCTGCCTGAATGCAGTTTTAAACTGCCAATTTGACTTGGCAATGTAACCCCCTTGCCAAGCATTACATTCCCCTTTTATTGCATATAAGTCACCCCTAAGGTAAGCCCTGGGTAGCCAATTGGGATGGGTACATTGTAATTAAAAGGTTGGGCATGTACTTTTAAGTTTTACATGACCTGGTGGTGAAAAACTCCTAATTCAATTTTTCACAACTGTGAGGCCTGCCTCTCCAATAGGATAAAATCGGGTTGCCTTATTACATTTAATACTAACTTTTGATTGAGAACAGGTAACATGTGTTGTTTGGTGTCTGAGAAATTGTAATTTAAAACCCTCTTTAATGGTAAAGTTGGATATTAGATTACAATTTTCAAAATGCCACTGTTAGAAATTTGCAAAAAGAATGCAAAATGATCCATCATTTGTTCTTTTTGCTTTTGTCGCCCTAAGTGGGAAGGGTATGCCCAGATGTAGGTCCCACATTCACTGCACCACTGGATTCAGGCTAGCCTGGCTGATGAGGGGTGATACCCCGAAACCGGTCCCAGGATTGTTATTTCCAGTCAAGGGAGGACCTGGCTTGGCAGTTCAAGCTGGACTGTTCCCACGAGGAGCAGGCTCAAGACTGATTTGCGTATGGTTGGGTCCAAACTGGGGTGGTGTGGTGAGCAAAAAAACGATGGATTAAACCCAGATCTTTGACACTGGGGGTGAATGTTTGCATTGCCCAGCATTCCATCCATCATTTGCTATTTTTTCTTTTGTCACCCTAGGTGAGAAGGGTATACCCAGACGTAGGTCCCCTGCTCACTGCGCCACTGGATTCAGGCTAGCCTGGCTGATGAGAGGTGATACCCCGAAACCATTTACAGGATACTTGCTTCTGGTCCAGAGAGGACCTCACTTGGCAGTTCGGGCTGGACTGTTCCAATAAGAAGCAGGTTCAAGATTGATTTGCATATGGCTGGATCCAAACTGGGGTGGCGTGTTGAACAAAAAAACAATGGATTAAACCCAGATCTTTGTGACTGGGGGTGAATGTTTGCATTGTTCAGCATTCCATCCATCATTTGTTCTTTTTGCTTTTGTCACCCTAAGTGGGAAGGATATGCCCAGACATGGGTCCTGCCACTGGATTCAAGCTAGCCTGGCTGATGATGGGTGATACACTGAAACTGCTCCCAGGATGCTTGTTCCAGTCCAGGGAGGACCTGGCTTCACAGTTCGTTCTGGACTGTTCGCACAAGGAACAGGGTCAAGACTGATTTGCATTTGGCTGGGTCCAAACTGGGGTGGTGTGGTGAGCAAAAGAATGATGGATTTAACCCAGATCCCTGTGACTGGGGGTGAATGTTTGCATTGTCCAGCATTCCATCCATCAATTGTTTCTTTTGCAGATGTCGCCCTAAGTGGGAAGGGTATGCCCAGACGTGGGTCCTGTGCTCACTACAGCACTAGATTCAAGCTAGCCTGGCTGATGAAGGGTGATGCCCTGAAACCGGTCCCAGGATGCTTGTTTCCAGTCCAGGGAGGACCAGGCTTGGCAGTTCGGGCTGGACTGTTCCCACAAGGAACAGGGTCAAGACTGATTTGCATATGGCTGGGTCCAAACTGGGGTGGTGTGGTGAGCAAAAGAATGATGGATTTAACCCAGATCCTTGTGACTGGGGGTGAATGTTTGCATTGTCCAGCATTCCGTCCATCAATTGTTTCTTTTGCATAGGCCTGAGACGGCCGGCCAACCATTCATGAGCACTTACAAAGTGTGATCACCACTACCCTTGCTTCTGTCCTAAGAGCAGCCCATCCCGCCCTGCAAAGCTGCCGTAGGAGGAACAAATAAAATGATAATAACGTTGAGTTATCATTTTATTTTTATTTTATTTCACTGCTAAAAAGCAGTGGGGGGATGTTTTAGCGGAGGAGCCGCCACTGACTATGTCAGGATGTCTTTGGGAAAGGACCCTCCCCATTGCGTAGTAAAAAGCATCCGCTTTAATTTGAAAAGGTAAGCTTATGTCTGGGTGACGTAAAATTGGGGCTTGTACGAATAGCTGTTTTAACTGCTGAAAGGCAGTCTCTGCTTCCTTGGTCCAATGAAAGGTAATCCTTTTTCATAACAGACAGGTAATAGGTTGCACTATCGCATTGTTTTATAAACTGAATATAAAAATTTGCAAACCCCAAAAAGCTCTATGTAGATTTTACATTGGTGAGGGATTTCCATAGCATTATAGCAGATACCTTTCAATCACCCATTCAAATGCCATCAGGATTTATTACATAACCTAGAAATTTGGTTTCGGTAACATGAAATTGGCATTGGCAAACAGTTTGTGTTGTCGTAGTCTGCTCAGTAGTGCTTTGACATGTTGAACATGTTTGTGCACTGATTGAGAGTAAATTAAGATGTCATCTATGTAGATGATACAAAAAACTTCTAGGTATCCTCTTAAAACATTGTCCATGAAGTATTGAAACACTGCCGGGCATGACCTGATACTCAAGCAGCCTAAATTTGGTTCTGAACGCGATCTTCCATTCATCGCCCTATCGGACTCACACTAGGTGGTAGGCACCTCATAGGTCCAGTTTGATAAAGATGGATGCCTCCTTTAGTTGATCTAATAAGAATGTAATTAACGGAAGAGGAAACTTGTACTTGACCGCTATCTGATTGATAGCACGATAATCAATACATGGGCGTACCTCACCTCCCTTGTTTGGAGAGAAGAAGGGAGGAGAGGACGCAAGTGACAAGGATGGCACGTATACATCTAAATATTCTTGCAAGTGTTGTGTTTGTCCCTGGAACAAAATCTATGCTTCAATCATATTCCCTATGTGAGGGCAACGTGCAGGCTTTTCCTTTATCAAATACTTTCCTGAATTCCTGATACCAAATTGGCATTGTGTTTACACAACAGATTTGGGATACAACACTTCCATAAGAAAGTAACTTTGATGGGCTGTCCTGTTTGAAGTGTTGGAGTGATAACTCTTTTTGAATATATTAAGTGCAACAATTAGATTGCAGACAGACAGACTGTGCCCCCCACCGGTCCTCGCGCTCGTGAAAGGTCAACCATGGCATGCCAAGAATTCATTTGAAATTTGGAGCATCAATCAGGTCAAACCGTATGACCTTCCCATGATCTGATGCCAAATGCATAATGAGCGAACAGGTATGATAACAAACGGGCACAGAAGTCAATGAAGGCTGCCACATCTACTTGTTGCTCATGTGGTAACATTAGTTGCACCTTCACATTAATGTAGGCACAGTATGCTGGTAGGCATTAGCAATGATTTCTGAGGTCTCTGAAGGTTCCATTCTCGAATGAGGGACCCCTATCAAATTTGAGACTGCTAGTTTTATGACTCCTTTGGTTCTTCGGCTCTGTTTGAGATTGCCACCTGACTTTTATTAGGCAATTGGATATCTATACTTTTGCTTCTCACGCTATTGTCTTTGCTAAAATGACTCCCTTTTTCGCAATGCACAGACAGTTTCAATTTCCTTCTCTTTTCTTATTCTTCAGGGATTAGAGGACATTGAATTCCATTAGTTTGCATGGGCTCTGACCCATTGCTACTTTTACTTCCCTCATCAGCTCCACTCTTATGGCGTACAACAATCAACCTTCCCTCTGACTGGGAATTATCTCCTCTCCGTTCTATCAACTGAACGATCAATTCTGTTAGCTCTTTGTAGGAATTCGGAAGGTTGACTACTTGAGCCAATATGTACTTAAGTTCATTTCCTAATCCCTGATAAAATAGATAAGCCCTCTTTTCCGTAGGTCATTCATTTCCCACCACTAACCAGTTAAAAGTCATTACATACATGAGCAAATCTGTTGACCCTTGCTTCAGGGTTATCAGTTCTTGATATAATGACAAGCGGAGGGCCTTTCTGTCAAACAATTGCTGCATTTCTGAGTAAACGTCTGTGTAGTTATACAAAATGGGATCATTTCTTTCTATAATTGGAATCGACCAACTCACTATATTCCTACCCAGATAGGATAAGACAAATGCTGTTTTAGTTTGTTCATCCAGAAATGCAGCTGGTTTGCTTAGAAAATGGAGCTTGCACTGATAAATAAAGATAGCAAACTTGTTAGGATCCCCATAGAACCTTTAAGGGGCAGCTAGTGGAATCTGAGGAGATTGGACTACATGAATAGCACTAGCGGGGGATCCCTGAAAACCAGCTCCTGACGGTATTGCTGTAGGTGATGCAGTGGTTGTGTGATTAGAATATGTGCAGAATATGTGCTGGTGAGTGGTGGGGGCTATGTTCATGGTTTTAACCTGGGGGCCCCCCTTTCACCACCATCTGTTTTCCCTTTTTGAGACAGCCCAGCCACCTCCCTACGGACGGTACCTAATTCTTTATGTAGATCCAGGCTCTCAACCCTAGAAGCCTGCACATACTGCTGCAAGTTAGTTATGGTTTCCAGAACTCAGGTTAACATACGGTTGGTGTCTATCGCTCAAGCTAGGTAAATGTCGTGGGCTAGACAATCTGTCAAATCCAGATCCACAAATCAATAGTAATTTGAGCATTAACCTTTGATATCCATGAACAACGAGAGTCCTACCATGCCCCCTGGAGTGCAGAGTGGCAATAATCATACAGGTTTCAACTACATCACCAAAGGGAATGGGGGAAGGGACAAAACATCAAACCCTAGGCAGCTGTTGTTCTCGCATCTTCACATATACACTCCAATCTCGTCTCTTCTACGGTGAGGACCAAGCTGCATCTTTGTGTCATGTTGTGTTTGCGTGTGCTGCAGAGAAAGAACACACTTTAGTATGAGCACACTTCCCAACTTTTCCTTCAGTCACTAACTCAATCTTACACACTTACGAAGCAACAGTAGATTATATTCCACAGTGTACCTGTTTGCGTTTGCCAGGAGTTGATACACTCTGGTTTGTGTTGATTTTCTGTTTTAATTCACAAGCTGCAATCATACAGTCTCTTTGCTTGCTTAGTTTCACTCCATGATTATTGGCACAAGGCATGATTATTCCTAACCTGGGTTTGGCCACTTGACTATTGTCTTATCTGTGGCACCTTTTGTACTTCACAGCCTTGGTCGAGTATCAAATCCTTACATCCCAATTACTCACAGTCTCTGACTACGATTATGGCCCAGGATTCTCATAACTCTCTTTTCTTATATTGTGAAAGAAGGATCAATCCTCTGTAGCCTTCTTCTTGATGTGAAAAGTTCTATGCCATAGAACCTTTAGGCTGGTCTATGTGTGCTTGGACATCAACACTTTTGTTTCTGTAGTTCAGGATCTCATCTCTTATTTGTTTTGAAGAACACATCTGGGAATTTTTGGAATGAGTAACCAGCTGGGGGCTTTTAAGGACTGGTGTTGTCTTGCTTTGTCCAGGATTTCATCCTTAATGCAGTATTCTAGATAGTAGGCCATTATAGTGTCAGGATATGAACCTTGTTTAGTTTTGGGTTTTTTAAGAGGCACCGTACATCTGTTTCAAGATCTCTATTCATATTCTTCTGATTGTTTCATATTGCTTCTTTGATCAAATCAGATAGTGTTGGACTTGGCCCTTTCTGCAGGGACATACCCAAACGTTTTGCCTTCATCCTGTTTTCTGAACCGTTTTTTGGGGCTTTTAGGACTCTGCAGACTTCACCACTGCTAACCAGTGCTAAAGTGCTTGTACTCTCTCCTGTAAACATGGTGAAATTGGCTTACACCCAGTAGCCACATTCAATTTACTTGTAAGTTCCTAGTAAAGTGGTACTACATGTACCCGTGGTTTGTAAATTAAATGCTACCAGTGTGCCTGCAGCACTGATTGTGCCACCCACTTACGTTGCCCTTTTAAAGAAGTCTGCCATTGCAGTCTGTGTGTGCAGTTTTAATTGTCATTTCGACCTGTCAAAAAAACCTTTTGCCAAGCCTAAACCTTCCTTTTTAATACATACACGTCACCCCTGTGGTAGGCACTAAGCAGCCCATAGGGCTGGATAGAGTGTATTTAAAAAGTTGGACATGTACTTTTAAGCTTTATATATCCTGGTGGTGAAAAACTCTTACATTCGTTTTTCACTACTGCAAAGTCTACCTCTCCCATAAGATAACATTCGGTTACCTTATTACATTCAATAAGTGATAACTTTCCATTGGGTGCAAGTAGAAATGTTGAGTTTGGTGTCTAAATAATTGTAATTTAAAATCCTCTGTAATGGTAAAGTTGAATTTAGAGTCACAGTTCTGAAAATTACACTTTTAGAAAGTCCCCATTTTCTTGTCCCAAGCATTTGGTGCCTGCAGCCTGTATTCTGGGTAACAAGACATTTGGTCTTTGTGTATAGTTCCCAGATAGTGAGATAACGGGGGAATCGCTGATAGCAGGATGGGCCATCTCTGACTTGATGGGGGGGCGGAGCTGTCACATACCACACTTGCACATCACAAAGGGTGTGCCTGAGCCCACTCACAAAGGATTTGACACTAGTTTTTTGTGTCCCAAGACAAGCTGTGGCCAGGCAGGGAAGCAGAAAATTTCAAGCACTGCTGTAGGTAGATCCCTCTAGAATCTTCTCCTACTTCAAAGCTAGCACCAAGGATAAATAATGTACCCTCAGGCCCATTCCTTCAGTACACCTCTGGACCTGCGGAAGACTCAGGACTGCTGTGCTACTCTGCAAGAAGGACTACTACTCTGTTGTCCTGATGTCCTGCTGCCTGAGTGAAAAGGACTAGCCCTACGTCTTGAACGCAGGACCACCAGAGTGACTCTAAGGGCTAGTTGGCTGGCCTCCTGATCAGAACCACAGAGACAGAAAAGGCCCTAACCACCTTGAACTCAGAACCTGGACTCTGTCTGCTCTGAGCCCTACCCCCAAAGTGGTGCCAACCCAGTCCTGGACCATTGGAAGAGGGCCTGAGACCCCAGCTTCCTCAGATCCACCACTGAGTGAAGTATCTTCGATGCAGACCTTCGCATTGCAAACTCCTCGTTGACGGCATCCTAGGCGATGATTTGGGACTTCGCATCGCAGCTCCATAGCTTCCACGAACCTCCCCTGCACAACACATCTCATCCTCAAGCATTGCAAGCCCCTCATCAACAGCATCCTCAGCCTGCAGCTTCCTTGGAACCGCTGCTGTACCAAGCATCCTCGACACGGGATCTCGCAACATTCTGCAACCAGGATTTAAGGTACTTTGTTCAGCGGGTCTAACTTGGTCTTAGTATCTGGCCCGTGCTCTATCGCAGTCGGCCTGAACTTGTGATTTTGTCCCAGTCCAACACGACCAGATAACCACAGTTGGCGCTTTGTGATTTTAGGCACTAGTTTCACTTAAATCTTGAAAATTGCATATTTCCGGCTCTCCTGATTTGGACGTTTTGGTCTCAAGTGATTTATAAAATTTTACTCTATTTTTCTAAATCAGTGCCTGATTTTTCTTGTGTTGTCTTTTCACTCTATTACTGTTTGAATGCTGCATAAATACTTTACACATTGCCTCCAAGTTAAGCCTGACTGTTTTGTGGCAAACGTCCAGAGGGTTAAGCACAGGCTAATTTGGGGTTTGCTTGTGTTTCACCCTGACAGGAATTGTGGTTGCTGCTTGAGTAGGGGTTCATCCCCTCAGCCAGTGACCCAATTTACTACAGATATGAATTGCTCAAAGTTATTAGTGCTTTCTACATTCTATTCCCTGAAACCTCAAATTTGAATACCTGGATACATTTTCAGTATCTTCAGTCTTATCTGGCAACATGTTAAGGTTTTCTCATTCTCCTTTTGAGTGGTTTCACAGCTATTTTCGATCCGGGTCAGTCTATCTTCAAGATCCATTCTCTGAGTAGTAAAGTAGCATCCTTCATATTTACTTCATCACGTTTGTAGCAAATCTGTCTTACTTCTTGGGAGGTTTCTTCTTTCTGCATTCTGACTAAGGTTCCTTGAAGAGTAGCAAGTAATTCTTTAGGCTCACTTGGGACTGTTTTCAACTGTGAGGGTAAGTTCTGGTTCCCATGTTACTTACTAAAGATGAAGCAGTCCCTTCTATATCTGTTAGAAATGGGGGTCTCTAGTTGGCAAGGGCTTGCACCTTTGTCCAAGTAGGGACCCTTCTTCCTAGTCAGGATAAGGGAGTTACACTCCTAAAATAACCCCTGCTCACCCTCTTGGTAGCTTGGCACGAGCAGTCAGGC
>CAWUFW010028970.1:0-20067 GCA_963921515.1 Calotriton arnoldi | reverse complement strand
GTACTTCTTTTCCAACAGATAACATGACTGCTGAGGAGGAACGGAATTCCAGAATGAGGAAGACACGGTACTCTCACATCTGTGAGGTGGCAAGGGGGTTCTGTTGGATGTCATGGCTATATGAGAAACAAAAGGCCGCCAAAACATGGATCACAAATGTACCCACAAAGAAGAAACAAAATGGAAATGGAAAGGCGGCCTCCAAGGACATAGGCGATGGAGGTGGAAATGATTTGCAGTCTGGACTGTCATCCGCACCAACACCAGCCCAAGCCCCCGGACAGGCTGTGCCCTCAAGTGCTGGACAATCTTGCACTCAGGGGATGTCCACACAAGATGTGGATCTTTTAAAACTTAAGATATGCGGTCTGGAACTACAAATGGCGACGATGTTACAGAAGATGGACCACCTGCAGCAGTGTGTGGACACAAAACTGGCACAACTGTAGTGCCCATTTTGTATATATATGTTTATTAGGTCTGTTTTTATTATACTTAAGATTAGTTATAGTATAGGTGTAGTGTAGATTAGATTAGGTAGTGTTAGGTATAGTAGTTAGTTTTTTAACATGTTGATAGGTTTACAGTTCTTTTTCAATTCTCATTTTTATATACTTCTGGGTGGGTGGGTGAGTTTGTGTTTTACTACATCTTTCAAATTTTTGAAATAATAATAAAAAAAAATGTATGTGTTTTACGACTTATTAGCATAGTTTATGTGTAGAATAAGTATGTGTATGTCCATTGATGTGTTAGGGTGGGTGGGGGCTGATGTTTTAGTGGTCTAACGTGATGCATGTTTAGCTTAGGATAAGTTAAGTTAAGTTATGTAGGTTAGTCATAGTTAGGTTAGATAGATTTTTAGATAGAGATGTAGGTTTTATGATTAGTTAGGATAAGTTATTTAGATATATTCATAGATACTTTTATTACTGTTTTTATTGTTAATAAAATGTAGAAATTTGCTATTTATGATCTTGTTGATTGATGGTTAGCATTTCAATATTTTAATATTTGAGTCATTAGGCACATGAAATGTTATCTTGATTTTGTGTTTGTGTGATTAGGCATAGCAAAATGTAGTATGTTGAAGCTTCATTTTAATGTTTTTGGACATGTTATTTCAACACTTGAGACTCAACAGTTTTGGCCAGACGCTCTTGTGGCTTGACATACATATGACTATCCTTTTTCAACTTGCAATGCAGAGAACACTTGCATGTCTATGTAACAAGATTCTGTGTCAACAATCTTTAGGGCTAATATATTTGTGTACATAGGTGTTATTTCTTACACAAATGGACAGGACGTACACACTACACATTGTCAGTCTAGGTGTTGTTAGAGCTATTTTATGATAATGGTCAACAAGTTAGTGTATTACAAGTAGTAAATTCATACCACTGCCCACCTCAATGTCTGTATACAGGACAAGTTGAGTGGCACTGATGGTATATGGAGTACACAGGAACAACTTTGCAGACATCTTGGTTACTGGTATGACTCATTTCACTTCCTGTGGCTATGTTGATTTTACACAGCATCATTTAGGTTTCAAATGGCAGTATTTGAACATGGATTTCAATATTAACTTTGTAATACTTACGAGACAAAGATCGAGTCAATACACACTCTTTCACAGGTGCTCAAATTTATTTACACGTCTGAATTAAAATAACATTGGGAAATTGGTCAAACATAGAAGAATGGGACATTGCTCTTGTCGCACAAGTTGGTATGCTGCACTCATGTTTACAGGGGTGTGAGGAGTGAAAAATCAAGTTGTCAAGTGGTTGTGTCGTGAGAAAGTCATTGTTATTGGCACAATATTTTTAACTTAACACATAAGGACAAACATGATGGAGGGGCACAGGTGTAACATGTATGAAGAGGACTTTGTCGCCTGGTGATATTTTGCAAAACTGGAGAGAAAGTTATCTTTGGAAACAACACCTGTGACACGGTGTAATGTCAGTGTCCTGTCTTGCGCTTGAATTGTGTTGCAGTTGAATCATCTTCGTCAGATGATTCTGCTTGTTGCTCCGTGGGCTCAGTATTTGCAGATTGTGTGTGAGGAGTGAGACCGCAGGGCCAGAGGAGGTTGGAGGTACAGCATTTCCCTGTGACAAGATGTTGGGCATTAGTGCATTGATTAATATTTGCTGGTTGCTGAGGACAGCTAATAAATCCCTATGATAGGCAGACATTGTGGCAAGGTAAGTATCCTGCTTTTGCTGCATGTCACATAGGATTTCATAAATTTGTTCCAGATGTTTTGCCACCTCCCTGCTGCCACTTTGTGTTGGCATTTGTTCATGCCTCAGCCTCATTACACCTGAGATGTTAGCCAATGATTGTACAAGGCCAGGGGTTTGATTGTTGTCGGGTTGTTCCTCCTCCAAGTTGACAGGTTCTGAGTTCAGGCTTCTGAAGATGGCCTGTAGTGTATCGCCCACACTGTCCACAGTCACATGCACCTCTCTCAGAAGGTCACTCTATAGTCCAACAGCTGTTCTTTGAAACTGTAGCTGCGTATCCTCCGAGTCAGGGGGTGGATGTGTACTGACCGATGCAGTGTTAGAACTTGTTTGTGCTTAATCTGGAGCAGCGACAACATTGTTGTCACTCTCAGCAGGTTGAGAAGGTGACTGTATGTTATACTGGATTTCATCAAGAGTATCATGATCTATTGTGGGCAGATTGTCGTCCGTCTCTTGGAAATCAGGTGTGTCATCCACCTGTTCTGACGTAGTATGTGCATCTGCAGCAAAAAGATGGAAATGTGTTACTACTGCTTGCATGTTTAATCTTTGAAATGTTTTTCCCAAAGCTTCACATGTGTTTTTCCAAATATGATCACTGTGTGACTGTCAAGTAATCTATATTGTGATGCGGCCCAAGTATCAAGACTTATACCCCCTTGCATCATCATTGCACCACTTTTTATAACACCAGTGGTGCAGTGTGGTAGGATTTATTTTCCCAGACATGTAAAGACACACTGCCTTGCTAATGTTTATCTTGATGGTATGTACACTTTTCAGGCACATTTACTTTTGAGTGTGATTGCAGTGTGTTGGCCTCCTTTGCAGCACACCATACTGCACCCCTTTTGATATTTTGGCATGCAACATCTTTACAACATTATGGTGCATGATCAATTTTCAGCCTGCACAGGCACTGAGGGTTTTTTTTAGAAGCACCTTGCACCACCTGTGCATCAATTTTAATCATGTTAAAAGTGACACACAGGCGGCACAAGTGGCTTGTTAATAACCCCCTAAATTTGTAGGAACGTTGCCAAAGCAGGCACCTTTGCACCATAGTGCATGACTGTCTGCATTGAGGGCAATATTGTTTATGTGCAAGGAGGGACACCTTCTTGCACACACATAATCAATAGCATTTGTAGATTTATTTGTGAGCTGCACAACACAACACACATGGCAACAGCATGATAAAAGGAATTTGCACATTTCAAACATTTGTCAAATGTCAGACCAGGTACTCAATAGTAATTTTATTTACTTGCCAAGCTTTTGCAGCAAGCTTTTCATATATGTGTCAGCGTCAACAATCACTTGGTGTATCAACTGTACACTCACATGGACACACATTGCTTGCACCTTTCACAATGAGTAAGGCGTGAATGGCTGACATATCTACTAAACTGCGTAAAGCATTGTGTAGTGGCTTAACACTACTTTGTGATTGAGCCAAGGACCACATTCCCAGGCTTATTTCCTATTAGGTGATGGGGGTTTGGGATTTGAATTGTAAGAATGCCCCTTTGTGTGTATGGTCCATGCCATGGGTCTTGATTTGTGTATTCACATGCAACAGCTGACACTTAATTTGACAACATTTTGGGAAAATCTTAATCTGGGTATGCATCATCACCCTAAGGCTACATTAGATAAGCATATGGATGCACACTAGAGGGTTTTTAATGGATCTTCATTCAAAAGGGTATGAGAGGCAATATATATACAAGGTAAATCATAAAGTATGTACAGACAGCGAAAAAAGGAATTCCACTTTGTTGTTTATAGTCTTAAGGTGTCTTTATTATAGATGTACTCGGTTTTCGTAAGTAGACAGCCAACGCGTTTCGCCCAGACATGGGCTTCTTCAGGGCTGTAATATCATACAATATATATACATAATTACCATCCAAACGTATAGCCAAGTATTATTGAGTGCAGGTTGAATGGTGACTTGTATTAATAGTGCTGATGGTGAGAATAAACACAGGGTAAAGTGTGGGACAAGAAAGGAAATATAGTGAGGGAGGAGGGTCCATCAAAGAGGAAGTAGAGAGACCAATGCTGTGGGTAGTGACGGAAGGCCGGTGATCTCTATATTTTCAGGTGATCTCATTGTGCTGGGGAAGATACCGCTAAAGTCCCAAAGGATTTAATTGAATTAGAGGACAAAAGAAAGGCGACAACGGTGAGCGTGGTAATTGGGAGTACGCTTACCGATAGCAAATAGTAGTAAGTTCGCCAGGAGAGTAAAATCATGTCCGCATTCTATTCAAGTCCGCGTCGGGACATTGGATGTGAGAGGAATTAACCTAGACAATTTGAGGGATGATATCAGTAAACAAAATTCCCATCTGTTTAAGGAGCAGAATGAATTGTGCGTATTTAATCAAACCAACCTCTTAGGTTAGAAGCAATAGTAGTTCAATAGATGAGAGGCCTCAAGTCTCCGCCTTTGTTGAGCTGATCCGTAGTGGAGGCAATGAGTATCTATATGGAAAGCGACTAAGATGAGTAAACGGAAGCGGGCCATGATGGATTCATATTACAGCGTTACGAGTGAGCTACATTGTAATCCCTCCAGTACAGCTAACATCTAGTCCATGTTTAGTAACACTGGGCTCGGGCAACCGCAGCAAAGAGTACGATGTACCTGTGGCTAGATGGAACGCGCTAAGCATAAACCAGTCCAAGATAGGTGATAATGGGCAGCAGCAGCAGTTAGTGCGCTACGCCTATTGTTATAAACGCGTGCTAGTGGAGCAGAGAAAAGTGCGCTAAGCTCTAACCCCTAGACAGCGACAGTACACCCAGGAAGCATAGGCCTATTGCACGTATGTGTTTTATGACTTGAAATAGCCCTGGTGCAGTAAAAACAATAGTGCAAGTGCCCCAGTGTATTTCCAACCTAGTGCGCGCTCACGTTTTAAGATCAAGGCTCGTTTTGTAGCAAGAATGGTTAAAAAGTGAGCCAAACAGTCTCCTCTTTGCATACGTAAACTTTAAGAGAAGGTTTAAGTGGGCGGCTAGAGCCCGGCTGAACACGTTGCCTAAGCGCCTATATAGAGTATTGGGGCAAATTTAATTAAGGGACCCACTCCTTGTTATCCGGGTCCCACAACAACCCCTATCAACAGTTAGATCAGAAGCAAGGGGTCCGTGACCTAAACCCCTGCCACGGGTACGTCTGTTTGTCCTAATGCTTACTTGAGTGAAGAGCTCCGTGTACGCGCCGTATCCAGTGCCGTCTCGTCCTGGCCGGAAAAAGTAGTAATGTGAGTCTTGCCGGGTCCCATCTAAGTAGGGCACCCGTATAGTGCTTCCGGGTTGGAGGCTACTTCCTGTTAGATGACTGGACTGACAACTTGGTGTCGGAAGGCCGCCATGTTGCTAGTCTACATACTATAGAGCCGGATGGGAATTAATATGCCCTATCCGTCGATGTGCAAGTGGTATGAAGGTTAATTCATGTTAACAAACGGAATCCTATTGAGGTCATATCTGACAGCGCATCGGTTGGAAGCGAGCTGTATGCTAACAGGGTGAGAGTGGGAGCGTGTAAAGAGATATAGGGTGGCAGACACTGCGGGAATTACACTTTACCACGCATATGTAATAGCGGAATAGGGTAGGATAAGTGAAGAATATCATTGAAGGCAGGAGCAAGAAATCTGTACCATAGCGGCAAATTAAACAAGATCCGTGTTTTACCGCGCATCAATGTAACACAGTGTGGTGCAGACAGGAAAAATGGTTGTAAAATTATGGGAAATGGTGACATAAGTGACATTAATTAAACAGGATCCGTGTTTTACCGTGCATCAATGTGACACAGTGTAGTGCAGGCAGGAAAAAAGTTGTAAAATTTAGGGAAATGGTGACATTAATCCATTGTAAACAATAGTTAAATACACACAGGTTGTCATGTTACAGGGAATAGGTACACATCCTGTGTCAGAAGTCATTCTAGTTTTAGTTTAATTACGTCATATCACATTGACAATACAATGGTGAAGGATACCGTTAGATTCTATAAGCTCAGCACAGCGCTCGTAGCGCACTCAATATGTACACAATATGTGTTGTAAACAGTAAACTCTGGGGTTTGTGCATCACATGGACAGCGGGGATACATTTTTAGGGACATGGGGTAATATATAGTCCATCTGGAATGTGACACAATGGTGTTTAGGGAAAGGACATATAAATCAGAAAACGCCCAGTACTAACAATCTCAAAGGCTGGGCTATTATGCAAACACGTCTCCAGGAAATTGTGAGTATATTTCAAAGGTCCGGACCCCAGGTAATGACTAACCAAATGCAGCCTGGTAGATTCAACATCCATCAGTACAGTACGCGTCATTGTTAACCTGGGTGCCAAACAGAGCACTATCATTCAAGGATTAGAGGGTGGTGTGAACAAAGCATCATCATAAGGAGATCCCAGTGTGGTGTAAACAGATAACTGTCATGTAGGGATTCAAATGTTGTATGAAAAGGACAACTACTACAAAAAGTAGTGCATCTCATTATCACTATTAAGACCCAAAGTGGAAGAGCGTAGGGTGCAAATCCATCTGGCTTCAAGTTGTCTCAGGGTCAAATCTCTGTTTCCACCCCGTTTATTAGGCAACACCACATCAATGCCATGAAAGCGAAATTTAGATCTGTCAACCCCATCCCTGCAGTCATGTGAGACTAGGGCATAAGAGGTGTCTCCATTCATGACTGCTCTACGGTGTTCCTGGATGCGGGTTTTGAGTTGTCTTACAGTGCTTCCAACATATATCTTTCCGCAACCGCAAATCAGTATGTAGACCACAAAGCTAGTGAGACAGTTAATAAAATGACGTATCC
This sequence comes from Calotriton arnoldi, assembly GCA_963921515.1. Taxonomy (NCBI): domain Eukaryota; kingdom Metazoa; phylum Chordata; class Amphibia; order Caudata; family Salamandridae; genus Calotriton; species Calotriton arnoldi. The sequence goes on along the minus strand of CAWUFW010028970.1, from coordinate 12,944 downwards.
TGTGATGTGTGCCAGTGTTTTGCTCTTTCTGAAAGTCATTGACGGTCTTTGAGTAATGATGTTGTTTACTCCTGGTGCCCCCTTCAACAGTGGCCAGTGTTTGCCTAGGATCTTGAATACCTCATGATTGAGCCTAGAGTGTGTTGTGATAAACGAGAGTCTCTCATTTCCCATTCTAGTGTCCTTACTCTTACTCTTGAGTGTGTCCTTTCTCTTGAGGTTCCTAGCCCTATCTCTGGCTGTGCACAGGACGCTTTGTTCGTAACCCCTTCTACTCAGACTGTCCATAGTGAGTTTGGTCTGTGTTTCAAAGTTGTCATCCTCACTACAGTTTCTACGAATGCGTACCATTTCCCCATATGGGATAGCCTTCTTAGTTGATGTTGGGTGGGAGCTGGTGTAGTGTAAGACGCTATTGACTGCAGTGTCTTTCCTGTACAGTGTACTGTGTATTTTGTTGTTCCGGACATATAGCTCTAGGTCAAGGAAATGTATTGTCGACTGTGACAGCTCAAGGGTAAAGGTGACATTAAGTGTGTTTTGATTGAGGAAGTTGAAGTATTCTGTCAGCTCATGTCCCGTACCAGTCCATATGATGATGATGTCATCAATGTAGCGGCCCCAGAACTGGATATGTCCAGTCCATTCTGAGGCCGCTCGTGACCATGCGTGGGTGTGCTCCACCCACCCCATGAAGAGGTTCGCGTACGATGGAGCAAATTTAGATCCCATCGCAGTACCCTGTTCCTGCTTATACCAGGTGTGGTTGAACAAGAAAAAGTTGTTGTCCAAGATGAGATCAATCATTGTCAACAGCATGGAATTGTGATCAAACAAAGTCGCCTGTCTTTTTGAAAGAAAGAAGTCAATAGCTATCCTTCCGAAGACCTTCCTGATGCATGTATATAGTGATTCCACGTCAAGTGTGGCAAACCACATTCCGTCCTCCCACTCTAGATCCTCCAATTTGTTGAGTATGTCAGTGCTGTCCCTGACATATGATGGCAGGTTGATCACTAGGGGCTGTAGAAAAGTATCTACAAACTTAGACATGGCTTCAGTCATGGAGCCAATGCCCGAAATGATTGGACGTCCAGGTGGAAAGGGTTGTTTCTTATGTATCTTCGGTAGAAGATAAATACACGGATACCTTGGATTAAGGATGGAGAGGAAGTTGTACTCGGTGTCGGACAGAAGGCCCACTTCCTTCCAATGTAGGAGTTGGCCATTGATCAAAGTAGTGGCTGCAGGGCACGGGCTGTTGGTGAGTCTGGCGTAGTGTGTGGTGTTGCTAAGTTGTCTCAATACCTCGCCCTCGTAGTCTTCCCTATTCATCACTACTACATTGCCCCCTTTGTCTGCCTCTCTGATCACTATGGATTCATTGTTGCTAAGGCTGTAGATCGCTTTTCTCTCTTCCCATGTGAGATTATCCTTAGTGTATTTCTTAGTTTGCCTCTGTAATCTGTCCTCAAGACAGTGTAGATCTTTTGTTACCAGATCATAGAATACCTCAATGCTATTGAGATGTGTGCCTTGTGGAGTAAATTTGCTACGTGTGTGTAGTCCACTATCACAGGAGTAGTCCTGTGTGATGTTTAAGTCCGCAAGCACGCTAGTGATTGTAGAATCATTATCCCCATCAAGAGACAGGAGTGTGGCAACATTTTTGACATGTGATACAGTGATGTCAGTTCGAGTTACAGGCAGATTAGGCAGATAGGCAACATGGTGTTCAAGGTTACTCACAGCAAAATGACATTTTAGCTTAGCAGTTTGCACAAATTTGGACAAGTCTATGTGTAGTTCAGAAAAAAGACCCTGAGATGCAGGGCAGTATCCAAGTCCTTTATTAAGTACATTCTTCTCATGCACAGATAACGGGTAGGTAGACAAGTTAATAACCAGATCATCAACAATAGCAGGTACAGTCATGTTCATCATGTTCATATAAAATCCATCCACTAACGTTTGTTCAGTTGGCTCTTTTGGTATCGCGTCAGCACCCTGTCCTTTTCTACCATTTTTCCTCCCCCCCCCCTCTCCTGGTTTTTCTTTGTGCTTTTTGTTCCCAATCCTGAAGCGTAGGACCTCGTCTAAATAAGTCGAGGGGCATGCTCCCTGTGCTGCACCTTCAGTTCCTCCTTCCCTGTTCACGTCCTCCACTGAGGATGCATCTGAGCTAACACTGATGCTGGATATGCTCCCTGTGCTGGGCGTAGCTGAGTCATTAGTGTTAGGGACTTGTATGTTATCAAACCGTGTGGCGAAGGTGAAAATGCGCCCATTGTCATAATCACGATCATCTCTTACAATCTTGTGGAGCTTCCTACTCTTAACTGCTGGTTGATGTGCAGTAATCTGTTCTTTCAGAATGGCATAGTTTTTAGCAGTCGCCTCAACCAAGTTAAGTTGTTTTATTTCATCCTCCAGAGCTTTGATTTCGGTCTGGAGCTTGGCGCACTTCCTATCTGCATGGGCTATGAGTATCCTCATCATATTGAATGAGGAATTGTGCAAGTTATCCTCCCACTCTGAGAGTAAGTCTGGGTCTAAATCATCGAAGCTGGGGAACGTCAGGATCCTTAAACCTCTGGGTACCTTCTTGTTCTCCTGGTACCTCTTAAGAGTGAACCCGTCCCACCACTTGGATAGCTCATTTTTTTTTAGTCTTTCAAGTTTTTGGAATTTGAGTTTCAGCCCTTCCTTTTGGTTGCCAACATTAGACACGACTAGTTTAATTTCACTATTCTGTTTGAAGAGATCCTTTGCTAACTCCTCCCTGTCGTCATCGAATCTCATTTTTGTTAAGGTATGTGTGCGTCGGACGTGCAATCAACCCTAAAAATTGCTAATATTCGAAAAAGGCAGCCGGGTTATAGAAGATTGCACTGCCAGGACTAGTCACAAAGGTTACAAGATATTACCCACCTCAGATGGTCAGCTGCCACTTGACCACAAAATTAAACATTCATTCAAAAGGGTATGAGAGGCAATATATATACAAGGTAAATCATAAAGTATGTACAGAAAGCGAAAAAAGGAATTCCACGTTGTTGTTTATGGTCTTAAGGTGTCTTTATTATAGATGTACTCGGTTTTCGTAAGTAGACAGCCAACGCGTTTCGCCCAGACATGGGCTTCTTCAGGGCTGTAATATCATACAATATATATACATACTTACCATCCAAACGTATAGCCAAGTATTATTGAGTGCAGGTTGAATGGTGACTTGTATTAACCCCTTCGCTGCTAGGCCTTTTCCCCTCCTGTGCTAAGCCTTTTTTTGGCTATTTGGGGTAGTGCGCGCTTAGGCCCCTGTAACTTTTTGACCACATAAGGTATCCATGCCAAATTTGCGTCCTTTTTTCTAACATCATGGGGATTGTAAAGGTACCCAGGGTTTGTGGATTCCCCTGGAGGGGACCCAGAAATTAGTCAAAATACAGCTAAATTTTGTTTTTTTGGGAAAAATGCGAAAAAGGGCTACAGATGAAAGCGTCTTGATTTTTCCCTGCAAATGGCATCAAAAAGGGGTTGTGGGGATGAAATCACCATCTTCCCAGCTTTCAGGGACAAGCAGACTTTTGTCAGAAAACCAACTTTTACACAGTTTTGGCATTTTTCTGGGACATAGCCTATTTTTGCTATTTTTTGTGCTTTCAACCTCCTTCCAGTTAATGGTAGAAATGGGTATGAAACCAATAATGGATCCTGGAAAGCCATACATTTCTGAAAAGTAGACAAAATTCTGAATTCAGCAAGGGGTCATTTGTGTAGATCCTTAAAGTTTTCCTTATAGAAACTAACAGTTAAATAAAGGAAAAATAGAAAATTAGTTGAAAAAAACAGCCATTTGTGTCAACGTTTTCACCTGTAACTTCTTCTAATTATGACAGCTATTTGAAGGCAATATACCGTTATATCCGCTGGACCTTTCTGGTTGTGGGGATATATAAGACTTGTAGGTTCACCAAGAACCCGACGAACCCAGAGCCAATAATTGAGCAACATCTTGCAATGATTTGTTTTTAAGTACCGGGTATATAGCAATTATTTTGGGAAAATGTATACATGGAAAAATTGTTATGAAAGACAACTATGTATTTCTGAAATGGGAACAAAATGTAGATTTTAGAAACAGTAGATATTTGCACATTTCCGAAATTGGGAGTACCCATACTAGCATGAGAATTATAGGTCATTTTTCAAAATGACTTATTTTTTACACATTGTCTTTCATTTGGAAGGCAGAAATGCATCGAAAGTCAATAGGTAATAACAGTTGCTCTACAATTCTGTGTTACCCTAAGTCTCCCGATAAAAATGGTACCTCACTTGTGTGGGTAGCCCTTGTTCCCACAACAGGAAATGGCTCAAAATGCAACGTGGACGTACCACATTTTCACAATGAAAAATTACCCTTTTTTTGCAAAGTGCCTAGGTGTAGTTTTTGAACCCTAGCTCTGCCGGCACCTAGGGAAACCTAGCAAACCTATACATTTTTGAAAACTAGACACCCAGGGGAATCCAGGATCGGGTGACTTGACTGCCTCCCATCAGGTTCTGTTACCCAGAATCCCTTGCAAACATAAAAAATTGTCAAAAAAACCACATTTTCCCCACATTTCTGTGGTGGAAAGTTCTGGAATCTGCGTGGATCCACAAATTTCCACCCACCCCGCGTTCCCCAAAGTCTTCTGAGAAAAATGGTACCTCACTTGTGTGGGTCGGCCTAGTGCCTGCGACAGGAAACGGCGCAAAACGCAACGTGGTCACACCTCAATTTCGCAGTGAAAAATGACCCTTTTTGGCAAAGTGCCTAGCTGTAGTTTTTGAACCCTAGCTCTGCCGGCACCTAGGGAAACCTAGCAAACCTATACATTTTTAAAAACTAGACACCCAGGGGAATCCAGGATGGGGTGACTGGACTGCCTCCCACCAGGTTCTGTTACCCAGAATCCCTTGCAAACATAAAAAATTGTCAAAAAAAACACATTTTCCCCACATTTCTGTGGTGGAAAGTTCTGGAATCTGCGTGGATCCACAAATTTCCACCCACCCCGCGTTCCCCAAAGTCTTACGAGAAAAATGGTACCTCAATTGTGTGGGTCGGCCTAGTGCCTGCGACAGGAAACGGCGCAAAACGCAACGTGGTCACACATCAATTTCGCAGTGAAAAATGACCCTTTTTTTTGCAAAGTGCCTAGCTGTAGTTTTTGAACCCTACCTCTGCCGGCACCTAGGGAAACCTAGCAAACCTATACATTTTTGAAAACTAGACACCCAGGGGAATCCAGGATGGGGTGACTGGACTGCCTCCCACCAGGTTCTGTTACCCAGAATCCCTTGCAAACATAAAAATTGTCAAAAAAACACATTTTCCCCACATTTCTGTGGTGGAAAGTTCTGGAATCTGCGTGGATCCACAAATTTCTACCCACCCCGCGTTCCCCAAAGTCTTACGAGAAAAATGGTACCTCACTTGTGTGGGTCGGCCTAGTGCCTGCGACAGGAAACGGCGCAAAACGCAATGTGGTCACACCTCAATTTCGCAGTGAAAAATGACCCTTTTTGGCAAAGTGCCTAGCTGTAGTTTTTGAACCCTAGCTCTGCCGGCACCTAGGGAAACCTAGCAAACCTATACATTTTTGAAAACTAGACTCCCAGGGGAATCCAGGATGGGGTGACTTGACTGCCTCCCACCAGGTTCTGTTACCCAGAATCCCTTGCAAACATAAAAAATTGTCAAAACCACATTTTCCCCACATTTCTGTGGTGGAAAGTTCTGGAATCTGGGTGGATCCACAAATTTCCACCCACCCCGCGTTCCCCAAAGTCTTACGAGAAAAATGGTACCTCACTTGTGTGGGTCGGCCTAGTGCCTGCGACAGGAAACGGCACAAAACGCAACGTGGTCACACCTCAATTTCGCAGTGAAAAATGACCCTTTTTTGGCAAAGTGCCTAGCTGTAGTTTTTGAACCCTAGCTCTGCCGGCACCTAGGGAAACCTAGCAAACCTATACATTTTTGAAAACTAGACACCCAGGGGAATCCAGGATGGGGTGACTTGACTGCCTCCCACCAGGTTCTGTTACCCAGAATCCCTTGCAAACATAAAAAATTGTCAAAAAATACATTTTCCCCACATTTCTGTGGTGGAAAGTTCTGGAATCTGCGTGGATCCATAAATTTCCACCCACCCCGCGTTCCCCAAAGTCTTACGAGAAAAATGGTACCTCACTTGTGTGGGTCGGCCTAGTGCCTGCGACAGGAAACGGCGCAAAACACAACGTGGTCACACCTCATTTTCGCAGTGAAAAATTACCCTTTTTTGGCAAAGTGCCTAGCTGTAGTTTTTGAACCCTACCTCTGCCGGCACCTAGGGAAACCTAGCAAACCTATACATTTTTGAAAACTAGACACCCAGGGGAATCCAGGATGGGGTGACTGGACTGCCTCCCACCAGGTTCTGTTACCCAGAATCCCTTGCAAACATAAAAAATTGTCCAAAAAAACACATTTTCCCCACATTTCTGTGGTGGAAAGTTCTGGAATCTGCGTGGATCCATAAATTTCCACCCACCCCGCGTTCCCCAAAGTCTTACGAGAAAAATGGTACCTCATTTGTGTGGGTCGGCCTAGTGCCTGCGACAGGAAACGGCGCAAAACGCAACGTGGTCACACCTCAATTTCGCTGTGAAAAATGACCCTTTTTTGGCAAAGTGCCTAGCTGTAGTTTTTGAACCCTACCTCTGCCGGCACCTAGGGAAACCTAGCAAACCTATACATTTTTGAAAACTAGACACCCAGGGGAATCCAGGATTGGGTGACTGGACTGCCTCCCACCAGGTTCTGTTACCCAGAATCCCTTGCAAACATAAAAATTGTCAAAAAACCACATTTTCCCCACATTTCTGTGGTGGAAAGTTCTGGAATCTGCGTGGATCCACAAATTTCCACCCACCCCGCGTGCCCCAAAGTCTTACGAGAAAAATGGTACCTCACTTGTGTGGGTCGGCCTAGTGCCTGCGACAGGAAACGGCGCAAAACGCAATGTGGTCACACCTCAACTTCGCTGTGAAAAATGACCCTTTTTTTGGCAAAGTGCCTAGCTGTAATTTTTGAACCCTACCTCTGCCGGCACCTAGGGAAACCTAGCAAACCTATACATTTTTGAAAACTAGACACCCAGGGGAATCCAGGATGGGGTGACTGGACTGCCTCCCACCAGGTTCTGTTACCCAGAATCCCTTGCAAACATAAACAATTGTCAAAAAAAACACATTTTCCCCACATTTCTGTGGTGGAAAGTTCTGGAATCTGCGTGGATCCACAAATTTCCACCCACCCCGCGTTCCCCAAAGTCTTACGAGAAAAATGGTACCTCACTTGTGTGGGTCGGCCTAGTGCCTGCGACAGGAAACGGCACAAAACGCAACGTGGTCACACCTCAATTTCGCAGTGAAAAATGACCCTTTTTCGGCAAAGTGCCTAGCTGTAGTTTTTGAACCCTACCTCTGCCGGCACCTAGGGAAACCTAGCAAACCTATACATTTTTGAAAACTAGACACCCAGGGGAATCCAGGATGGGGTGACTGGACTGCCTCCCACCAGGTTCTGTTACCCAGAATCCCTTGCAAACCTAAACAATTGTCAAAAAAAAAACATTTTCCCCACATTTCTGTGGTGGAAAGTTCTGGAATCTGCGTGGATCCACAAATTTCCACCCACCCCCGCGTGCCCCAAAGTCTTACGAGAAAAATGGTACCTCACTTGTGTGGGTCGGCCTAGTGCCTGCGACAGGAAACGGCGCAAAACGCAATGTGGTCACACCTCAATTTCGCAGTGAAAATGACCCTTTTTGCAAAGTGCCTAGCTGTAGTTTTTGAACCCTACCTCTGCCGGCACCTAGGGAAACCTAGCAAACCTATACATTTTTGAAAACTAGACACCCAGGGGAATCCAGGATGGGGTGACTTGACTGCCTCCCACCAGGTTCTGTTACCCAGAATCCCTTGCAAACATAAAAAATTGTCCAAAAAAACACATTTTCCCCACATTTCTGTGGTGGAAAGTTCTGGAATCTGCGTGGATCCACAAATTTCCACCCACCCCGCATGCCCCAAAGTCTTACGAGAAAAATGGTACCTCACTTGTGTGGGTCGGCCTAGTGCCTGCGACAGGAAACGGCGCAAAACGCAACATGGTCACACCTCAATTTCGCAGTGAAAAATGACCCTTTTTTGGCAAAGTGCCTAGCTGTAGTTTGTGAACCCTAGCTCTGCCGGCACCTAGGGAAACCTAGCAAACCTATACATTTTTGAAAACTAGACTCCCAGGGGAATCCAGGATGGGGTGACTTGACTGCCTCCCACCAGGTTCTGTTACCCAGAATCCCTTGCAAACATAAAACATTGTCCAAAAACACATTTTCCCCACATTTCTGTGGTGGAAAGTTCTGGAATCTGCGTGGATCCACAAATTTCCACCCACCCCGTGTTCCCCAAAGTCTTACGAGAAAAATGGTACCTCACTTGTGTGGGTCGGCCAAGTGCCTGCGACAGGAAACGGCGCAAAACGCAACGTGGTCACACCTCAATTTCGCAGTGAAAAATGACCCTTTTTGGCAAAGTGCCTAGTTGTAGTTTGTGAACCCTAGCTCTGCCGGCACCTAGGGAAACCTACCAAACACACATATTTCTGAAAAGTAGACACCTGGGGCTTCCAGGAGGTATGGCTTGCATGGATCCTCAACGTTTCCTTACCAGAATCCCCTGCAAACCTCAATTTTAGCAGAAAAAATCACTTTTTCACACATTTTGTGTGGGAAAGTGTGGCATCACTGGCCTCACACAAATTCCTCACACCTAGCGTTCCCCCAGGTCTCCCGATAAAAATGGTGCCTCACTTGCGTGGGAGGCCCAAGTACCAGAACAGGCAGGGCCACAACGTAGTGAGGCGACCTCAAAATTGCCTATCTCAAAACCACCTGGTTTTGCAGGGGAGTCACCTGGGTTTTGGCCCCGTGCTCGGCGGCCATCTAGGAAACCTACCAAACCCACACATTTCTGAAAAGTAGACACCCGGGGCTTCCAGGGAGGTATGGCTGCGTGGATCCTCCAACGTTTCTTATCCAGAATCCCCTGCAAACCTCAATTTTAGCAGAAAAAATCACTTTTTCACACATTTTGTGTGGGAAAGTGTGGCATCACTGGCCTCACACAAATTTCCTACCACCTAGCGTTCCCCCAGGTCTCCCGATAAAAATGGTGCCTCACTTGTGTGGGAGGCCCAGAGTACCGCGACAGGCAAGGGCCCACAACGTAGTGAGGCGACCTCAAATTGCCTATCTCAAAACCACCTGGTTTTGCAAGGGAGTCACCTGGGTTTTGGCCTTGTGCTCGGCGGCCATCTAGGGAAACCTACAAACCCACACATTTCTGAAAAGTAGACACCTGGGGCTTCCAGGGAGGTATGGCTTGTGTGGACTCCCCAACGTTTCCTTACCCAGAATCCCTGCAAACCTCAATTTTAGCTGAAAAAATCACTTTTTCACACATTTTTGTGTGGAAAGTGTGGCATCACTGGCCTCACACAAATTTCCTACCACCCAGCGTTCCCCAGGTCTCCCGATAAAAATGGTGCCTCACTTGTGTGGGAGGCCCAAGTACCCGTGACAGGCAAGGGCCCACAACGTAGTGAGGCGACCTCAAAATTGCCTATCTCAAAACCACCTGGTTTTGCAAGGGAGTCACCTGGGTTTTTGGCCCGTGCTCGGCGACCATCTAGGGAAACCTACCAAACCCACACATTTCTGAAAAGTAGACACCGGGGCTTCCAGGAGGTATGGTCTGCGTGGATCCCTCAACGTTTCCTTACCCAGAATCCCCTGCAAACCTCAATTTTAGCTGAAAAAATCACTTTTTCACACATTTTTGTGTGGGAAAGTGTGGCATCACTGGCCTCACACAAATTTCCACCACCCAGCGTTCCCCCAGGTCTCCCGATAAAAATGGTGCCTCACTTGTGTGGGAGGCCCAAGTACTGCGACAGGCAAGGGCCCACAACGTAGTGAGGCGACCTCAAAATTGCCTATCTCAAAACCACCTGGTTTTGCAAGGAGTCACCTGGTTTTGGCCCAGTGCTCGGCGGCCATCTAGGGAAACCTACCAAACCCTCACATTTCTGAAAAGTAGACACCCGGGGCTTCCAGGGAGGTATGGCTTGCATGGATCCCCCAACGTTTCTTACCCAGAATCCCTGCAAACCTCAATTTTAGCTGAAAAAATCACTTTTTCACATTTTTGTGTGGGAAAGTGTGGCATCACTGGCCTCACACAAATTTCCTACCACCCAGCGTTCCCCCAGGTCTCCCGATAAAATGGTGCCTCACTTGGTGGGAGGCCCAAGCCCGCACAGCGAGGGTCTACACGTAGTGAGGCTTACTCTCAAAATTGCCCATCCAAACCACCTGGTTTTGCAAGGGGGGTCACCTGGGTTTGGTCCGTGCTCGACGGCCATCTAGGGAAACCTACCAAACCACACATTTCTGAAAAGCAGACACTCTGGGCTTCCAGGAGGTACGGCTTGCGTGGATCCCCAACGCTTCTTACCCAGAATCCCTGCAAACCTCGATTTTAGCTGAAAATCACTTTTTCACACATTTTTGTGTGGGAGAGTGTGGCATCACTGGCCTCACACAACTCTCTCCTACTACTCAGTGCTCCTAGGTCTCCCAGGACAAAACCATGAGGCCATATCACTTGATAAAGTGGACGCACGTGAGGCCTCAACATGCCTATCGAGCCACGCTGTGCGCGAGCGCTTGAGGCCATCAGCATTGGCCCATCATGGGGCCCGTAATCATGTCTGTGGGCAAAAGTGAGGCTTATGAGACTTTCACGCTAAAAGTGAGGTGTTAGGCAGTGATGCATTTCAGCTGCAGAGCAGAGGTTTGCAGGGGATTCTGGTACGGAAACTGGGGATCCATGGCCAATCTCCTGAAGCCCCGGGTGTCTACTTTTCAGAAATGTGTGGGTTTGGTAGGTTTCCCAGATGGTCGCTGAGCACTGGGCCAAAAACCCAGGCACCCCTTGCAAACCAGGTGGTTTGAGATAGGCATTTGAGGTCGCCCACCACGCTGTGGACCTTGCCTGTCACGGTACTTGGGCCTCCCACAAGTGAGGCACCATTTTTATCGGGAGACCTGGGGGAACGCTGGGTGGTAGGAAATTTGTGTGAGGCCAGTGATGCCACACTTTCCCACATAAAAATTTGTGAAAAAAGTGATTTTTTTCAGCTAAAAGTGAGGTTTGCAGGGGATCCTGGGTAAGGAACGTTGGGGATCCACGCAAGCCACACCTCCCTGGAAGCCCCCGGGTGTCTACTTTTTCAGAAATGTGTGGTTTGGTAGGTTTCCAGATGGCCGCCGAAAGCACTGGGCTAAAACCCAGGTGACCCCCCTTGCAAAACCAGCAGTGGTTTTGAGATAGGCAACTTGAGGTCGCCTCACTACGCTGTGGGACCTTGCCTGTCACGAGTACTTGGGCCTCCACACAAGTGAGGCACCATTTTTATCGGGAGACCTGGGGAACGCTGGGTGGTAGGAAATTTGTGTGAGGCCAGGTGATGCCACACTTTCCACACAAAAAATGTGTGTGAAAAAGTGATTTTTTCTGCTAAAAGTGAGGTTTGCAGGGGATTCTGGGTAAGGAAACGTTGGGGGATCCACGCAAGCCACACCTCCCTGGAAGCCCCCGGGTGTCTACTTTTCAGAAATGTGTGGTTTGGTAGGTTTCCTAGATGGCCGCCGAGCACTGGGCCAAAACCCAGGTGACCTCCCTTGCAAAACCAGGTGGTTTTGTGAAAGGCCATTTTGAGGTCGCCTCACTACGTTATGGGCCCTTGCCTGTCGCGGGTACTTGGGCCTCCCACACAAGTGAGGCACCATTTTTATCGGGAGACCTGGGGGAACGCTGGGTGGTAGGAAATTTGTGTGAGGCCAGTGATGCCACACTTTCCCACACAAAAATTTGTGAAAAAGTGATTTTTTTCAGCTAAAAGTGAGGTTTGCAGGGGATTCTGCAAGGAAACGTTGGGGGATCCACGCAAGCCATACCTCCCTGGAAGCCCCCGGGTGTCTACTTTTCAGAAATGTGTGGGTTTGGTAGGTTTCCTAGATGGCCGCCGAAAGCACCGGGGCCAAAAACCCAGGTGACTCCCCTTGCAAAACCAGGTGGTTTTGAGATAGGCAATTTTGAGGTCGCCTCACCACGCTATGGACCTTGCCTGTCACGTGGTACTTGGGCCTCCCACACAAGTGAGGCACCATTTTTATTGGGAGACCTGGGGGAACGCTGGGTGGTAGGAAATTTGTGTGAGGCCAGTGATGCCACACTTTCCCACACAAAAATGTGTGAAAAAAGTGATTTTTTTCTGCTAAAAGTGAGGTTTGCAGGGGATTCTGGGTAAGGAAACGTTGGGGGATCCACGCAAGCCATACCTCCCTGGAAGCCCCCGGGTGTCTACTTTTCAGAAATGTGTGGGTTTGGTAGGTTTCCCTAGATGGCCGCTGAGCACTGGGCCAAAACCCAGGTGATTCCCTTGCAAAACCAGGTGGTTTTGTGAAAGGCCATTTTGAGGTCGCCTCAATACGTTGTGGGCCCTTGCTCTGTCGCGGGTACTTGGGCCTCCCACACAAGTGAGGCACCATTTTTATCGGGAGATCTGGGGGAACGCTGGTGGTAGGAAATTTGTGTGAGGCCAGTGATGCCACACTTTCCCACACAAAAATTTGTGAAAAAAGTGATTTTTTTCAGCTAAAAGTGAGGTTTGCAGGGGATTCTGTAGAAACGTTGGGATCCACGCAAGCCATACCTCCCTGGAAGCCCCCGGGTGTCTACTTTTCAGAAATGTGTGGGTTTGGTAGGTTTCCTGGACG
>CAWUFW010028969.1:0-20069 GCA_963921515.1 Calotriton arnoldi | reverse complement strand
TGTACTTCGTTCAGTTACCGTGTGGCTTCAACACCACCCCCTGCATGACCCTCTGCACTGCGAACACCATTGCTCTGCCCTAAACCCTGAAACACTGCCCCCAGCAAGACCCCTACACTGCCCGAACACCACTGCACTGCCCTAAACCCTGAAACATCACCCCCAGCTAGACCCCCTACACTGCCCGAACACCACTGCCCTAAACCCTGAAACACCACCCCCAGCACGACCCCTACACTACTCGAACACCACTGCACTGCCCTAAACCCTGAAACACCACCCCCAGCACGACCCCTACACTGCCCGAACACCACTGCTCTGCCCAAAACACTGAAACACCAGCCCCAGCATGACCCCTACACTGCCCGAACACCACTGTACTGCCCTAAACCCTGAAACACCAGCCCCAGCACGAACCCCTACACTGCCCGAACACAACTGCACTACCCTAAACCCAGAAACACCACCCCCAGCACGACCCCCTACACTGCCCAAGCACCACTGCCTGCACTGCCCTAAACCCTGAAACACCAGCCCCAGCACGACCCCCTACACTGCCTGAACACTACTGCACTGCCCTAAACCATGAAACACCATCCCCAGCACGACCCCCTACACTGCACGAACACCACTGCACTGCCCTAAACCCTGAAAAACTACCCCCAGCAAGACCCCCTACACTGCCCGAACACCACTGCACTGCCCTAAACCCTGAAACATCACCCCCAGCAAGACCCCCTACACTGCCCGAACACCACTGCCCTCAACCCTGAAACACCACCCCCAGCAAGACCCCCTACACTGCCCGAACACCACTGCACTGCCCTAAACCCTGAAACACCAGCCCCAGCACGACCCCCTACACTGCCCGAACACCACTGCACTGCCCTAAACCCTGAAACACCACCCCGTGCATGACCCCCTACACTGCCCGAACACCACTGCACTGCCCTAAACCCTGAAACACCAGCCCCAGCATGACCCCCTACACTGCCCGAACACAACTGCACTGCCCTAAACCCTCAAACACTCCCCCCAGCACAACCCCCTACACTACCCGAACACCACTGCACTGCCCTAAACCCTAAAACACTCCCCCAGCATGACCCCCTACACTGCCCGAACACCACTGCACTGCCCTAAACCCTAAAACACTCCCCCAGCATGACCCCCTACACTACCCAAACACCACTGCACTGCCCTAAACCCTAAAACACTCCCCCAGCATGACCCCCTGCACGACCCAAACACCACTGCACTGCCCTAAACCCTGAAACACCACCCCCAGCAAGACCCCCTACACTGCCCGAACACCACTGCACTGCCCTAAACCCTGAAACACCACCCCCAGCACGACCCCCTACACTGCCCGAACACCACTGCACTACCCTAAACCCTAAAACACGACCTCCTACACTACACAAAGACCACTGCACTACCCTAAACCCTAAAACACTACCCCCAGCACGACCCCCTACACTACACAAACACCACTGCACTACCCTAAACCCTAAAACACTACCCCCTACACTACACAAACCACTACAACCCTAAAACAATACCCCCAGCACGAACCCCTACACTACCCAAACACCACTGCACTACCCTAAACCCTAAAACACTACCCCCAGCAGTACCCCCTACACTACCCAAACACCATTGCACTACCTAAACCCTAAAACACTACCCCCAGCAGTACCCCTACACTACCCAAACACCACTGCACTACCTAAACCCTAAACCACTACCCCCAGCACGACCCCTACACTACCCAAACACCACTGCACTACCCTAAACCCTAAAACACTCCCCCAGCACAACCCCCTACACTACCCAAACACCACTGTAATACCTAAACCCTAAAACACTCCCCCAGCACGACTCCCTACACTATCCAAACACCACTGCACTACCCTAAACCCTAAATCTACCCCCAGCATGACCCCTACACTACACAAACACCACTGCACTACCCTAAACCCTAAAACACTACCCCCAGCACGACCCCCTTCACTACCTAAACACAACTACACAATTTGTTACAGGCGTTGCAACGCAGGCCTGTGGTGCTTACTGGAAGTACTTGGTGGGCTAGTTGGGCCCCAGGGACCCTCAGGATTCAAGGTGACCTAATCCCCCAACTTAAAACGCGCCACGGGGCGCGTTTGCACAGTGGTGAAGGGAGGGGCGGGGCCTCAGGTGACATGTGCGCAAACACGCCCCCTTGAATCCTGAGGGACCCTGGGGGCCAACTAGCCCACCAGGTACCTTCAGTAAGCACAACAGAGTTGCGTTGCAGAGAGGTGAAAAAAGGTGCGTGGCCTCGGAACGCCTCTCTGCAACTCAGCTCTGTGGTCCTAACTGTAGGTACCTGGGGGGCTAGTTGGGCCCCAGGGACCCTCAGGATTCAAGGGGACTTAATCCCGCAACTTAAAACGCGCCACGGGGCGCGTTTGCACACGCGTTTTAAGAGGTAGTTTTAATCCCCCTGCCCTATTATGTACTAGGGACTTACAGAGGAGGTCATGCTAATCACAGGGGTACCCCAACGCATAGTGTTCCCTAGTGTATGTAGGTGTTTTCACTGTATTCTAAGTGTCTTTTAGCATAGCACTGACTCTGGTTAGTCAGAGTCAGTTACCACCAGTACCCGTCTGAAAAAGTTGTGGGCACAGGATGATTTTGCAACATGGCCTCTTTCTGCTCCTCTGTTGGTTCTTTCTGCACATCTTTTGCTTCTTCCTGCACTTTTCTTCGTCTTTGTGGACTTCTGTTGCTTCTTTCTGCATTTCTTTTGCTTCTTTCTGCGCGTTTTTTCTTCTTTCTTCACATGTCCTACCTCTGTAGGCATAGTTAGAAACTAGCATTTAAAAAACCTTTGAAATTCACTTAAAAAATCATAGGTTTCAGGCACGTTATAGTTAGAAATTAGCATTTAAAAAACCTTTGAAATTCACTGAAAAAACCATAGGTTTCAGACACGTTATAGTTAGAAATTAGCATTTAAAAAACCTTTGAAATTCACTGAAAAAACCATAGGTTTTAGGGACAGTTATAGTTAATTGAACATTTCACTCGTACAAAACCATAGAAATTCCCCCGTTATAGTTAGTTTAGCTAACTATAACTCGCGCCCACAATGCACTGCTGATGACGTCACATATTACATCACTCATGACATGGTCAGTGACATCACTGATGACATCACTGATGACATCTCAAATGACATCACTGATGACATCATCCATGTGATAATTTCATGCATCTTCTCACACCCTAATATAGCTTTTGATACACCCACTCTAAATTACAGACTGCCATTCTCAAAACCATACACACTCCAATACCAATAACTACATACCCACTCACTGATTCTTATGTCTACACACACACATCTACTCACTCACCCGTACAGTCACTCATACTTACAGTCACTCAGTACAGGACTATCATATGCACTCATACACCTATATAAACACTCACACACCGCCACTCATCCATAGAGGTACTCACACACCTAGTCAGTCATGCAAAAAATTAATCACACACCCATTTACTCACCTATACAGTTATACACACACCAGCTCACTTACTCATACAAATACTAGCACATTCTTACGCTCTTATACAATAACTGATACAAGCACACACGCATCCATACAGCCACTCTCACAATCACACACTCTCACTTACAGCCATTTAAATACTCTAACACACATATATACTGCCTTTTACATATGTAGTTACTCGCACATGTACCACTGAGATATACATTCACTCACTAACACACCCATACACACACTCACCCACCCAAGCAGTCCATCACAGATGCACTCTTGAAATCATGCACCCAGTGAATCACCCACTCACACATCTATGTACAGAGTCACACACACCCCACCCACACAAACACTCAGGCAGCCATACAGATACTCAGAGAACCAATCAATAACCCATATAGACACTCATGTAGCTATTCGCAAATCCATGCATCCACTTACACGTCAACAAACAGACGGATACAGACATTCACACAGTTTAGTCACTAACCCATGCATTCAGTAAGATACGTTTAATCACTCACTTGTAGAGTCAGTCACGCACGTACTAAATCATCCATTCAGACACTTAAACACCCACTCATTCTTCAATACGCCTTTCCCTATATATATTAAACATATTTAAACTTTACAGAAACACACAGTCACTGGATGATGTCATCAGTGATTTCATTTGAGATGTCATCAGTGATGTCATCAGTGATGTCACTGACCATGTCATGAGTGATGTAATATGTGACGTCATCAGCAGTGCATTGCGGGGGCGCGAGTTATAGTTAGCTGAACTAACTATAACGGGGGAATTTCTATGGTTTTGTACGAGTGAAATGTCCAACTAACTATAACTGTCCCTAAAACCTATGGTTTTTTCAGTGAATATATATATATATATATATATATATATATATATATAAGCTCCAAGGTCGCCCCAGCTGGCGAGAATGCACTCCGGTCACAGCTAATCCCCACCAGGCTCTGCTGCTCACAAGTGTAGCCTGACGCGTTTCGGAACATTTTCCTTATTCATAGGCTTGGTAACAAATGACACACTGCTTACGCGCCACACCTTTATTTGGAATCTGCTGCCTCATGATAGGCTACAGCCCTAATGAGCAAAGTGAAGCAGTCCCCTACAGCATTGTGGGATTTGTAGTGCGGCAATAATAAATCCCAAATAGGTGCAGTGTCTCAAAAGGTCCCCAATACATGCCCATCGATGGGCCCTGTGAAGAGCAGAGTCTCGAATAACAGTGCCGCTCCCCTCGTAGTGAACTGTACTCAATTTCCAGCTCCACGACCCGCTCCTTCTCGGTGGTGCACTCTCTGCGGCAGGGCCTGCCGCATATAAATGAAAGCTCCAAGGTCGCCCTAGCTGGCGAGAATGCACTCCGGTCACAGCTAATCCCCACTAGGCTCTGCTGCTCACAAGTGTAGCCTGATGCGTTTCGGAACAGCTTCCTTATTCATAGGCTTGGTAACAAATGACACACTGCTTACACGCCACACCTTTATTTGGAATCTGCTGCCTCATGATAGGCTACAGCCCTAATGAGCAAAGTGAAGCAGTCCCCCACAGCATTGTGGGATTTGTAGTGCGGCAATAATAAATCCCAAATAGGTGCAGTGTCTCAAAAGGTCCCCAATACATGCCCATCGATGGGCCCTGTGAAGAGCAGAGTCTTGAATAACAGTGCCGCTCCCCTCGTAGTGAACTGTACTCAATTTCCAGCTCCACGACCCGCTCCACTGTTATTCGAGACTCTGCACTTCACAGGGCCCATCGATGGGCATGTATTGGGGACCTTTTGAGACACTGCACCTATTTGGGTTTTATTATTGCCGCACTACAAATCCCACAATGCTGTGGGGGACTGCTTCACTTTGCTCATTAGGACTGTAGCCTATCATGAGGCAGCAGATTCGAAATAAAGGTGTGCGCGTAAGCAGTGTGTCATTTGTTACCAAGCCTATGAATAAGGAAGCTGTTCCGAAACGCGTCAGGCTACACTTGTGAGCAGCAGAGCCTGGTGGGGATTAGCTGTGACCGGAGTGCATTCTCGCCAGCTGGGGCGACCTTGGAGCTTTCATTTATACGCGGCAGGCCCTGCCGCGGAGAGTGCACCACCGCGAAGGAGCGGGTCATGGAGCTGGAGATTGAGTACAGTTCACTACGAGGGGAGCAGCACTGTTATTCGAGACTCTGCTCTAACAGGGCCCATCGATGGGCATGTATTGGGGACCTTTTGAGACACTGCACCTATTTGGGTTTTATTATTGCCGCACTACAAATCCCACAATGCTGTGGGGGAATGCTTCACTTTGCTCATTAGGGCTGTAGCCTATCATGAGGCAGCAGATTCCAAATAAAGGTGTGGCGCGTAAGCAGTGTGTCATTTGTTACCAAGCCTATGAATAAGGAAGCTGTTCCGAAACGCGTCAGGCTACACTTGTGAGCAGCAGAGCCTGGTGGGGATTAGCTGTGACCGGAGTGCATTCTCGCCAGCTGGGGCGACCTTGGAGCTTTCATTTATACGCGGCAGGCCCTGCCGCGGAGAGTGCACCACCGCGAAGGAGCGGGTCATGGAGCTGGAAATTGAGTACAGTTCACTACGAGGGGAGCAGCACTGTTATTCGAGACTCTGCTCTTAACAGGGCCCATCGATGGGCATGTATTGGGGACCTTTTGAGACACTGCACCTATTTGGGTTTTATTATTGCCGCACTACAAATCCCACAATGCTGTGGGGGAATGCTTCACTTTGCTCATTAGGGCTGTAGCCTATCATGAGGCAGCAGATTCCAAATAAAGGTGTGGCGCGTAAGCAGTGTGTCATTTGTTACCAAGCCTATGAATAAGGAAGCTGTTCCGAAACGCGTCAGGCTACACCTGTGAGCAGCAGAGCCTGGTGGGGATTAGCTGTGACCGGAGTGCATTCTCGCCACCTGGGGCGACCTTGGAGCTTTCATTTATACGCGGCAGGCCCTGCCGCGGAGAGTGCACCACCGCGAAGGAGCGGGTCGTGGAGCTGGAAATTGAGTACAGTTCACTACGAGGGGAGCGGCACTGTTATTCGAGACTCTACTCTTCACAGGGCCCATCGATGGGCATGTATTGGGGACCTTTTGAGACACTGCACCTATTTGGGTTTTATTATTGCCGCACTACAAATCCCACAATGCTGTGGGGGACTGCTTCACTTTGCTCATTAGGGCTATAGCCTATCATGAGGCAGCAGATTCCAAATAAAGGTGTGGCGCGTAAGCAGTGTGTCATTTGTTACCAAGCCTATGAATAAGGAAGCTGTTCCGAAACGCGTCAGGCTACACTTGTGAGCAGCAGAGCCTGGTGGGGATCAGCTGTGACCGGAGTGCATTCTCGCCAGCTGGGGCGACCTTGGAGCTTATATATATATATATATATATATATATATATTCACTGAAAAAACCATAGGTTTCAGGGGCGTTATAGTTAGTTGGACATTTCACTCGTACAAAACCATAGAAATTCCCCCGTTATAGTTAGTTCAGCTAACTATAACTCGCGCGCATCGCAATGCACTGCTGATGACGTCACATATTACATCACTCATGACATGGTCAGTGACATCACTCATGACATCACTGATGACATCTCAAATGACATCACTGATGACATCTCAAATGACATCACTGATGACATCACTGATGACATCATCCTTGTGATAGAGTGGCAGACCTCCTCTCACCCTAATATAACCTTTGATACACACACTCAAAAATACAAACTAACATTTTCAAAACAATGGACATACCAATACCAGTTACAACACACCTATTCAGTAATTCCAAGATCTACACACACATCCACTCATTCACCAACAGTCCCTATACAGTCACTCATACATGTACTCACTCATCATATGTACTCATACACCTATACATCCTGTTACACACCGCCACTCATCCATAGAGTTACTCACACACATAGTCACACATGCAAACAAAGTATCAAACATCCATTTACTTGCATATACAGTTATACACACACCACCACACTTACTTCTACAGAACCTTACACATACTTACTCTCTTAAACAATCACTTATAGAAACACCTACTTATTTGTACAGGAACTCTTCCAATATCTCACTCTCACATATACTCACTTATATACACCAATACTCACATATACTAGTTTAAAACATATGTAGTTACTCATAAAGACACTATTGAGACAGTCATTCACTCACTAACACACCCATACACATACTCATCCACCTATACAGTCCTGCACACATGCTGTCTTCAACACATACAAACAGTGAGTCACTCATTCATGCATCTATGCACTAAGTAATACCCCCACCGAACCATACAGACACTCAGACACTCATACTGATACTCAAAAAACCAACTAATAACCCATATAGACACTCATGTAGCTACTCACCAACCCATGCAGCCACTTATACACAAAGTGAGAGACTGATACAGATATTTTCATATTTAAACATTACTCACTAACCCATGTATTCACTAAGATACATTAGTCAGTTATACAATCAATTTTACAAAACAAAATCATCCATTTAGACACTTATATACCCATTTATTCTTCCATCGACCTTGAGATATACATATATAAAACATATTTAATTTTCAGAAAAACACACATTCACTGGATGATGTCATCAGTGATGTCATCAGTGATGTCATTTGAGATGTCATCAGTGATGTCATGAGTGATGTCACTGACCATGTCATGAGTGATGTAATATGTGACGTCATCAGCAGTGCATTGCGGGCGCGCAAGTTATAGTTAGCTGAACTAACTATAACGGGGGAATTTCTATGGTTTTGTACGAGTGAAATGTCCAACTAACTATAACGCCCCTGAAACCTATGGTTTTTTCAGTGAATTTCTAAGGTTTTTTAAATGCTAATTTCTAACTATAACGTGCCTGAAACCTATGGTTTTTTCAGTGAATTTCTAAGGTTTTTTAAATGCTAATTTCTAACTATAACGTGCCTGAAACCTATGGTTTTTTCAGTGAATATATATATATTTATTATACTATGTATACATGTGAAAATGTCTCGGTCCCCTGTTTGCCTCGGTGGCACGGAAAAAATGGGTGGAACTGACGTCAGCACGCCGACGAGGTTCTCTTATGGCTCCGATGACGTCATACGGTGTCGCGAGCGGAGCAGTGCTATTATGACGTCCTCGTTGACGTGGGAGAGCTAGGAAAGAATTTCCGTGGAATGCTGGTGCAGGGGATATTCACCTAAGTGTTCAGGCTAGTCCTTTGGGAGCAACTGTTTATGTTGCCACTCCAGAAACCGAAACCAGTGATCCGAGGGCAGAGGCCCTGCAGATGGCACACGAGGTGGGGTGCCTAGTCGTGTGCACCGGCGGGGCAGCGAAGTGACAAGCACCACAACCCACAAAAAAGGTAACGAGGGCACTGAATAACACAGGATCTTCTCTTTGTATCTGGCAGGAACAACCAAGTTAAAATGCCCTAGTACCAAAATGTAGAATTAGTGCTACAACGGTCTTCAAGAGGACCTGCGATGCCGCTTCTGCCTCCCGTACCCTGGAGGTGGCACATGGGTCACGCGGTACGGTCATACTGCGGTGGGACGCACACTCGTTGACCTCTCATGGCACTGCTCCACACTTCAGGGAGGACGCTTTCCATTAGCTATGTTTTCTGATGACATGTCGCGCCGGCCCCGTCCAACAACAGAACTCCTTTAGATCCAAACAGACTCTTCCACTCTCTCACCGGAAGTGAAACCAGGCCACGCGGACACTTTCACAATACAACAGCCGGGAATGCACTTTTCGGTAAAAAAAACACATTCCTTCCTCCTAATTAATCAAATAAACGTCTCACTGAAGAACAGGGGCCAGCTTCGATCGGTAAACAGCCGTTACAACGACTTTTTACTTTGCGATACCATTACAACGCATGCATTACCACGCATGCGTTGTACATCACGAAGTCATTACTACGCATTTTTTTAGAACGCATGGTCATTTACCACGCATGCCTTTACAACGAATTTTGTTGTAAAGGTATGTATGGTAAATGACCATGCGTTCTAAAAACATGTAGACGATCCATGTCGTTGTAAGGAAACAGAGGCTGTTCCGTTTCCTCACAACGACGTGCACCGCCCCTCAGAGACGACGTGAAGCAGGAACCACGAGGAGAGAGGAACCACGAGGAGTGAGAGGTAAGGGGTATTGGGCATGAGGTGGGGGTTTCTTTTCTAGGGTTTAGGGTAGTGCAGTGGTGTTTGGGTGGTGTAGGGGGTCGTGCTGGGGGTAGTGTTTTAGGGTTTAGGGTAGTGCAGTGGTGTTTGGGTAGTGTAGGGGGTCGTGCTGGGGGTAGTGTTTTAGGGTTTAGTGTAGTGCAGTAGTGTAGGGGGTCGTGCTGGGGGTAGTGTTTTAGGCTTTAGGGTAGTGCAGTGGTGTATGGGTAGTGTAGGGGGTCGTGCTGGGTTAGTGTTTTAGGGTTTAGGGTAGTGCAGTGGTGTTTGAGTAGTGTAGGGGGTCATGCTGGTGGTAGTGTTTTATGGTTTAGGGTAGTGCAGTGGTGTTTGTGTAGTGTAGGGGGTCATGCTGGGGGTAGTGTTTTATGGTTTAGGGTAGTGCAGTGGTGTTTGGGTAGTGTAGGGGGTCGTGCTGGGGGTAGATTTAGGGTTTAGGGTAGTGCAGTGGTGTTTGGGTAGTGTAGGGAGTCGTGCTGGGGGTAGTGTTTTAGGGTTTAGGGTAGTGCAGTGGTGTTTGTGTAGTGTAGGGGGTTGTGCTGGGGGTAGTGTTTTAGGGTTTATGTTAGTGCAGTGGTGTTTGGGTAGTGTAGGGGGTAGTGCTGGGGTAGTGTTTTAGGGTTTAGGGTAGTGCAGTGGTGTTTGTGTAGTGTAGGGGGTAGTGCTGGGGGTAGTGTTTTAAGGTTTAGGGTAGTGCAGTGGTGTTTGGGTAGTGTAGGGGTTCATGCTGGGCGTAGTGTTTTAGGGTTTAGGGTATGGCAGTGGTGTTTGGGTAGTGTAGGGGGTCGTGCTGGGGGTCGATTTAGGGTTTAGGGTAGTGCAGTGGTGTTTGTGTTGTGAGGGGGTCGTGCTGGGGGTAGTGTTTTAGGGTTTAGAGTAATGCAGTGGTGTTTGTATAGTGTAGGGGGTTTAGGGTAGTGCAGTGGTGTTTGTGTAGTGTAGGGGGTCATGCTGGGGGTTGTGTTTTAGGGTTTAGGGTAGGGCAGTGGTGTTTGTGTAGTGTAGGGGGTAGTGTTTTAGGGTTTAGGGTAGTGCAGTGGTGTTTGTGTAGTGTAGGGGGTCATGCTGTGGGTAGTGTTTTAGGGTTTAGGGTAGTGCAGTTGTGTTTGTGTAGTGTACGGGGTCGTGTTTTAGGGTATAGGGTAGTGCAGTGGTGTTTGGGTAGTGTAGGGGGTCATGCTGGGGTTAGTGTTTTAGGGCTTAGGGTAGTGCAGTGGTGTTTGGGTAGTGTAGGGGGTCGTGCTGGGGGTAGTGTTTTAGGGTTTAGGGTAGTGCAGTGGTGTTTGTGTAGTGTGGGAGGTCATGCTGGGGGTAGATTTAGGGTTTAGTGTAGTGCAGTGGTGTTTAGGTAGTGTAGGGAGTCGTGCTGGGGGTAGTGTTTTAGGGTTTAGGGTAGTCCAGTGGTGTTTGTGTAGTGTAGGGAGTCATGCTGGGGGTAGTGTTTTAGGGTTTAGGGTAGTGCAGTGGTGTTTGGGTAGTGTAGGGGGTCGTGCTGGGGTAGTGTTTTAGGGTTTAGGGTAGTGCAGTGGTGTTTGTGTAGTGTAGGGGGTCATGCTGGGGGTAGTGTTTTAGGGTTTAGGGTAGTGCAATGGTGTTTGTGTAGTGTAGGGGGTAGTGTTTTAGGGTTTAGGGTAGTGCAGTGGTGTTTGTGTACTGTAGGGGGTCATGCTGGGTTCTAGTGTTTTAGGGTTTAGGGTAGTGCAGTGGTATTTGTGTAGTGTAGGGGGTAGATTTAGGGTTTAGGGTAGTGCAGTGGTGTTTGGGTAGTGTAGGGGGTCGTGCTGGGGGTAGTGTTTTTGAGTTTAGGGTAGTGCAGTTGTGTTTGGGTAGTGAAGGGGGTCGTGCTGGGGGTAGTGTTTTAGGGTTTAGGGTAGTGCAGTGGTGTTTGGGTAGTGTAGGGGTCAACCAACATGAATTTGTCCTTGTGTGATGTAACCAATGCTCATGTAAAGCACTCCAATACCTGACCAGTCTGCACTATATAAAACTGCAAAAAAACAAAAAATAAAAAGTGTTTTGCACACTTCTGTCATTGGGCTATACGTGGGCTACCTCTGGGTGATATTTGTGCTACATTTGGGCTCTTTTTTCTCTGGTGGCCATCTTGGGAGACTTATTTGTTATGAAGTTTCCTAATTTCCTCATTTACTACAGTCTCCTCAGTAGGAAATGCTTTCAGTTTTTACTTTGATTCCATCAAGAAGGCATTCAGATATGTCACACATTTGCCATAAATTCAGAATGTTAGCACTCTAGTTGTTCATTAGATCACTGTGGTAAAGCTACTGCTCACCAAGGAGTTAACTGGAAGTCTACTGCTGGTATTGAAAGTGATTGTTTCAGTCTGCATGTCAGAATTTTCTAATGAAATAGAAGAGGATTTGAGATCTCACTTAAAACATGCCCTAAATTTTCTTTTTGCAGCACTAACCATAATTTCTATGGCAAAATGAACCCCCTCATTTTGTTCCTTTTTAAATTAAATATTTTAAGTGTTACCAGTTTATTCCAATCAAGATGGCTTCAGGTGTGCCATACTTTTGTCATAAGTAAGACTGTTAGCGCTCTAGTTGTTCTTTAGAACACTCTGGGAAGCTGCAGTAGAACACAAAGGCATCAACTGACAGGCTGCTCCTGTTGAAATATAACAGGAAGATATTTGAGATCACACTTGAAACATGTCCTAATTTTTCTTTCTACAGCACTAACCATAATTTCTATGACAAAATGAACCCCATCATTTTGTTCCTTTTTAAATTAAATGTTTTAAGTGTTACCAGTTTATTCCAATCAAGATGGCTTCAGGTGTGCCATACTTTTGTCATGAGTAAGGCTGTTAGCACTCTAGTTGTTCTTTAGAACACTCTGGGAAGCTGCAGTAGAACACAAAGGAATCAACTGACAGTCTCTGCCATTGTTGGATGTACATGTTTTACTGAGAATGTCAGACTTCATTCTCACATGACTGAGAAAGATAATGTGAATTTATAGAAAATATGCTCTCATTTTAGCTTCTGGAGCACCTTCCAAAACTGTATGGGACAAGCATGTGAAAATAGTTTTCTCTCAAACATGATTCATGATATCCCAGCAGAAGGTTTTTCACAGGGTAAAATCACCTTAGAACACACCACAATTCCTGAAATTAGTATGGTACCATCGACAAATGAATTCTAATGTAACTAACGTCTGTTATCACCCTTTATAGTTCTCCTTTTGGTAACCCTCAAAATCTTCGATTCACTACAATGCATTTCAATGGGGTACTATCATTTATATTGGTCCCAAGATGGCTGCCAGCAATTCCAGGATGAAGTGCTGACAGCCAATCAGATCTCACGATGACATGTGTGGTTAGGCTCCGCCCAGATATATATGTGTTTTTACTTTTGATTTTCTCAGCAACTACTGAACGGATTTACACCATTTAACAAAAAGGGTTCTTTCTGAACCAAGAACTACCTCTTTGCCAAATTTGGTGTAATTCCGTTCAGCAGTTCGAGCTGTAGCCTTGCATAAAGTTTCCTATGGGAAATTGATTTTTTGACTCTTATTTTTTTAATTTCTCCGCAACTACTGAACGGATTTACACCATTTAACAAAAAGGGTTCTTTCTGAACCAAGAACTACCTCTTTGCCAAATTTTGTGTAATTCCGTCCAGCAGTTCGGGCTGTAGCCGTGGCTAAAGTTTCCTATGGGAAAATGAATGGGGAAAACACGTTTTGGGACCCCCCTTTTTTCTCGGCCCCCGCTTGACGAATCACCTCGAAACTTTCAGGGTAGGAGCGGACCGGAGCGGGCCATAAAGTTTGAAAATTTCGCGAAGATTCGTCAACCGACGCAAGAGTTATTTCAAATAGAATGTTGCGGATTTCCTATGGAAAATAGGTCCTAACTATAACTATCTACTGGCGACCGCCAGTAGATATATATATATATATATATATAGATATATATATATTCACTGAAAAAACCATAGGTTTTAGGGACAGTTATAGTTAGTTGGACATTTCACTCATACAAAACCATAGAAATTCCCCCGTTATAGTTAGTTCAGCTAACTATAACTCGCGCCCGCAATGCACTGCTGATGACGTCACATATTACATCACTCATGACATGGTCAGTGACATCACTGATGACATCACTGATGACATCTCAAATGACATCACTGATGACATCATCCATGTGATAATTTGATGCATCTTCTCACACCCTAATATAACTTTTGATACACCCACTCTAAATTACAGACTGCCATTGTCAAACCCATAGACACTCCAACACCAATAACTACATACCCACTCACTGATTCTTAGGTTTACACACACATCCACTCACTCATCCGTACAGTCACTCATACTTATGGTCACTCAGTACAGGACTATCATATGCACTCATACACCTATATAGACACTCACACACCGCCACTCATCCATAGAGGTACTCACACACCTAGTCAGTCATGGAAATAATTAATCACACTGCCATTTACTCAGATATACAGTTATACACACACCAGCTCAATTACTCATACAAATACTAGCACATTCTTACGCTCTTATACAATCAATGATACAAGCACACACTCATCCATACAGCCACTCTCACAATAACACACTCTCATTTGTAGCCAATTATGTACTCCAACACACATATATACTACTTTTCACATATGTAGTTACTCACACATGTACCACTGAGATATACATTCACTCACTAACACACCCATACACACACTCACCCACCCATACAGTCCATCACAGATGCACTCTTGAAACCATGCACCCAGTGAATCACCCACTCACACATCTATGCTCAGAGTCACACACACCCCACCCACACAAACACTCAGGCACCCATACAGATACTCAGACAACAAATCAATAACCCATATAGACACTCATGTAGCTATTTGCAAACCCATGCAGTCGCTTACACACCAACAGACACACGGATACAGACATTCACACAGTTTACTCACTAACCCATGCATTCAGAAAGATATGTTTAATCACTCACTTATAGAGTCAGTCACACACCTACTAAATCATCCATTCAGACACTTATACACCCACTCATTCTTCAATACGCCTTTCCCTATATATATTAAACATATTTAAACTTTACAGAAACACACAGTCACTGGATGATGTCATCAGTGATGTCATCAGTGATGTCATTTGAGATGTCATCAGTGATGTCATCAGTGATGTCACTGACCATGTCATGAGTGATGTAATATGTGACGTCATCAGCAGTGCATTGCGGGCGCGAGTTATAGTTAGCTGAACTAACTATAACGGGGGAATTTCTATGGTTTTGTACGAGTGAAATGTCCAACTAACTATAACTGTCCCTAAAACCTATGGTTTTTTCAGTGAATTTCTAAGGTTTTTTAAATGCTAATTTCTAACTATAACGTGCCTGAAACCTATGTTTTTTTCAGTGAATTTCAAAGGTTTTTTAAATGCTCATTTCTAACTATAACGTGCCTGAAACCTATGGTTTTTTTAGTTGAATTTCAAAGGTTTTTTAAATGCTAGTTTCTAACTATGCCTAGAGAGGTAGGACATGTGAAGAAAGTAGAAAAAACGCACAGAAAGAAGCAAAACAAATGCAGAAACAAGCAACAGAAGTCCACAAAGACGAAGAAAAGTGCAGGAAGAAGCAAGACATGTGCAGAAAGAACCAACAGAGAAGCAGAAAGAGGCCTTGTTGCAAATTCATCCTGTGCCCACAACTTTTTCCGACGGGTACTGGTGATAACTGGCCATGACTAACCAGGCCTAGAGCCAGTGCTATGCTAAAAGACACTTAGAATACAGTGAAAACACCTACATACACTAGGGAACACTATGCGTTGGGGTACCCCTCTGATTAGCATGACCTCCTCTGTAAGTCCCTAGTACATAATAGGGCAGGGGGATTAAAACTAAGTAACTAACTTGTCACATGAGGCCCTACCCCTCTCTTCACCACTGTGCAAACACGCCCCGTGGCGCGTTTTAAGTTGGGGATTAAGTTCCCTTCAATCCTGAGGGTCCCTGGAGTCCAACTAGCCCACCAGGTACCTCCGGTAAGCACCACAGAGCTGCGTTGCAGAGAGGTGGTCCGAGGCCACGCCCCTTTTTACACCTCTCTGCAACGCAGCTCTATGGCGCTTACCGGAGGTACCTGGTGGGCTAGTGCCCTCCCGCACCATTTTTAATTCAATGCCCCAGGGGGTGGCGGTCCCTGGGGCTTGAGTGGGCCTTAGAGGCCCCCCCACACCAATTTGTTATTAACCCCCGCATGCCCCCGGGCCTTGGCCCACCCGGGGGCCAAATAACAACGAAGCGCGGGAGACCGCGCTTCAATTTTTTTTTTTCACGGCGGGATCCGCGCATCCTAAGCGCATCCCGCCGATTTTTTTTTTTTTTTTAAATGCTTTTTTGGCCCTGGGGGTCCTTGTGGGACCCCCTAAGCAGGCCTAGGGGGTCAGGGTGTTTCTACCCTGCCCCCTTTTTGCGTTTTGCGCACTTGTTTCTGTCATTTCTTGTGCCTCGGTTCTACCGAGGAACAAGATGGCTGCCAACACTTCCTGGTTTGGAGTGTCGACAGCCAATTAGCATACAGCTCGTGATCGGGAGGGTGCGCGGACCCTCCGCAGCCATAGATATATATGTGTTTTTTCTTTTGATTTTCTCAGCAACTACTGAACGGATTTACACCATTTAACAAAAAGGGTTCTTTCTGAACCAAGAACTACCTCTTTGCCAAATTTGGTGTAATTCCGTTCAGCAGTTCGAGCTGTAGCCTTGCATAAAGTTTCCTATGGGAAATTGATTTTTTTACTCTTATTTTTTGAATTTCTCCGCAACTACTGAACGGATTTACACCATTTAAAAAAAAGGTCGCTTTCTGAACCAAGCGCTACCTTTTTGCCAAATTTGGTGTAATTCCGTTCAGCAGTTCGAGGCTGTAGCCCGTGTCTAAAATTTCCTATGGGAATTAACATGGAGAAAACACGTTTTGGGACCCCCTTTTTCTCGGCCCCCGCTTGCCGAATCACCCCGAAACTTTCAGGATAGGAGCAGACCGGAGCGCCCCACGAGTTTTGAAAATGTCGCGAAGGTTCATCAACCGGCGCCAAAGTTATTGGAAATAGAATGTTGTGAATTTCCTATGGAAAATAGGTCCTAACTATAACTATCTACTGCCGACCGCCAGTAGATAATATATAGATATATAGATATAGATATATAAACAATGCATGGTAAAGGCATACATTGTAAAAGCATATGCGTTCTAAAAAAATGCGGGGTGAAAAATGCGTGGTAAAGGCTTGCAGAGTATTTCTCTGCGTTGTTCAGTCATACAACCAATGTGAAGATAGCAGCTGACTAAGGTCCGACCTTTTATGCCGAGGATTCATCAAATTTCCAGCTGGATAAGTGGAGTGAAACAGTGCTTCTGTTCATGTCCCTGGAGGTGTTCTGTAGAGCATCTGATCTAGTGGATGTCTTTTGTGGGTCTCAGCTAGCTCCATCTTTCATCATCTATTACAGCACTACATCCTAATGCTGACTGGAAGGACCAATACAACAGGCTCAAAAGTATTTTCAAATATATATGTTTTGCAAACTCGGTGAGTGGGCTCGCTATGCCACTCACAGGCAAGGACAGTATGTGAGTCAGAGGCTCAAGCTGTGAGGACTGCAGTCAGTGCTTAATTTGTAAAAAAATTAAGTGCTAGAGCTCTTGTCAGGAGGCCACAGCAGCCTGCGCCACGCCATTGCCCCTGCTGGTGCTGCCAATAACCGCACAACCACAGCTACTAAACTAAGCACTCCTGCAAGTGTGGCAATTCAGAGCCCCTAAAGCTACAGGAATGGCTTGGGTGGCAGGGATTAGTCATTTTTAATGTTTACTGAATTAATAAATAACTGTTGTTGTGCTGATCTATGAATTAGACAGACAGTGCCACCATGTGGCAGACTGTCATCAACACAGGTGTTGACAATTAAATGCTGGTGCCAAGCACCGGAAACCACAGGCTCAAATTAAGCACTGGCCACAGCACACTAAGCTGCATTCTTCAGCCTTCTGAAAAGGACCTAGAAAACAAGAACACTGGCAGTGTCAGAGCTGTTGCCTCTGTGGAAAACAGATGCTGCAGTCGCCTGTTGGTTAAAGTTAGACATTGCTTTCGCATAGAAAGTGCTGTTGGCTAAAAAGATCGGACTGGGTGATGGTTGTCAAGGTTATCATACTTTTATCAAGCACAACTGGGTCATTTTCAGTTTTTGTGTGAGGAAGCACAAAGTTTAAAAGCACTTCTCTTTCAATGGGCTTTGGAGGGGAGGGTGGTCACCCAAGTAGTGTATTTTAGAAACAGGAAAGCCTTTAGTCCCAGGTTGACCATCTGCCCCTAATATAAGAAGTATTAGGATTTAAGTGACCTTCAGGGGGGCTTTCTTTACACCATATCTTAAGTGAGATCAGTGTATTTAATTTCTTAAAGTAGATAGCAAGTACATGGGGTGGATATGCAGGAAACAAAACAAAATCGGTTAAACTGTCTTTTTTATTAGACTGATTTAACCAACTAATGAGATGAGTAGATTAGTCCATTTGTCTAATTGTAATTTAGATTGCTTAAAAAGTACAGAGTATTTATATTAAAAGCACTGCTCTAATTTAGCAGTGATCATGATACCCAGGTAATGGGTAGAGTGTATTACCCTACAGTCATCAGCCACAGCTCCTCCTGCTAAAGTGATCTGTGTTTTGTTGGTAGTAGGTTTATATGCGGAGCTAACACCAAACTCAGAAGTAGTTTGTTTGATAATATAGAGGACATTATTTAGTTTGGGTGAAAAAATAGCTGCCTAGGCTGCAATTGAGAAAGATAGGGGAATGTTTCTAAGTGGTGAGAGCTTGTGCTTACGTTTTCTAATGTAAGGCTCCATTTAGAGTGCGGGAGACAGCAGGCAATCTTCCCTAGTATCTCCCTGAATGAAGACTGGTGAAAATAAGATACCATTAATGCATAAATGAGTCTTCGGAGTGTGCTATAAAGTTGGCCTCCATTTGATATAGGGGGGTGCAATTCCATTGTCTAGAACACCTCCCGGGAGACCCAATCGAAGGCCTTTTCTGCATCTAATGATACAGTGATAATGGGTTCTTGAGGTGTGTCTGCACAATCGATCAGGGCTACTGTGAGATTAGTATGGGAGGTGATATCTTTTCCGGGCATAAACAAGTGTTCTGTATCCGACGTTAAGGAGGTAAAGGATGTATACAATATATACAAGCTAATATTTTAGCAAATAACTTAGAGTCGGTGTTCAAAACTGAGATTGGTCTGTAAGATTTACAATCTGTTGGGTCATTATCTTTTTTCATAAAAGCCAGTCGCATTGTGAGATGCCAGTGGCATGATACAGTATTTGACCCCTTCTAAGGTAAAGTGTGCAACCAATGTTGAATTGCCACTATTGTTGACATCCGGAAGGTACAACCTGTCAAGGACGTTTCCAGTTTAGAAGGTGTGGTGATCTTGTCTATTTTTGTTTTTTAAATATGTTTATTTGCATTTGTAAGTATTCAACATACATGTCATAATTTAAACAACCACAAATTTAGAAACCAACTTTTGGCGTTAGAGGTGGTGTCTGACCGCAGGGATTATCCACAAATCTAAATATAACACAAGAGAGCAAGCTCTGTGACACTTTTAACAACCTCAACGTTCTGTGGGTTACTCTCTCGCAATTGTGTAGTGTGTCGCTGCTATCCTCAATCAGTTAATAGCAGTCCCAATATGAGTCTTACCACATTTTGTTCGCAGACATTTGCAGGCGAGAGTCACCATCATTAGTCCTGTGTATCAATATAACTTGCACGTATACTGCAATGTTACTCCAATCGCTTACATACACAGCTAGTTAAAAAATAGAAGAAAAAGAGATACAAAATGCAAACAATAACAAAATAGGCGGGCTTCATGCAGAGGGGGGAGGCATACAACAGCTAATAAAACATATACTTAAGGGGAGTGACGCCGGGGTGGGACTTCCCCTATGCATTTGGCGGGAGAGGGGGAGGCATCCCTAATGATCGGTAATCTCAGTGTGCGGAAGTGGCCAGGTGTCATCAGTCGCTGACGCTCAGGCTACCACCCATCCAACAGGCGTCCAGTTCTATCAAAGAGGCCAAGAAGGAATTCGTGCTACGTGTCGGCAGTTCGGGGTCTCTGC
>CAWUFW010028968.1:0-20070 GCA_963921515.1 Calotriton arnoldi | reverse complement strand
ATGTCGGCCGGAAGCGCACCTAACAGTATTCGTCCGGAAAAAATACCAGCCGAACGCGTGTTTTCCGACCGACTCGAACACTCTACCGAACGAACAAGTACGATGCGCATAACAGCCCAGATTCCGAGCGAGCCGTACTTACCCATTCCAGCTCCTGTTCCCCGCCCGGGCCGGATCCGTAAACCCGAATCGAGTCGCACGGAACCAATACACAGCACCTTCCGGCCGGACTAGTACGATGCGTCTTCCGTACGCGCCCAACTTCGTCGCTACGTCCGGCACGTTTTGAGCATCCGGGCGAGCCGTACATAAGCTCCGTTTCGCGCCACAAGACGATCCGCGGCTACGAGGCGAACAAGCCTGCTACGAGTACGACTCGAGCGAGGCGATCCAAGCATGAATCCCATTGCGCAGGTCCTACCTATACTCTACATCTATTACCGGGACCGGCACGGACGCGTACGGCGCAGACGGTAAGTCAAACACCAACAATACAAACAAACCACACGTACACGAAATATGTCACACACACATAGGGATGCACAAATAACGTACACTAGCAACAGCAGAACCATAGGGGTGGGATGGCCAAGCACCAATGCCATACACACCCATGGGGGGATGGATGCCTGCCACTACTACCACCCCTACCCAGGGGGCCTGGATGCCTGTCACTACCACCACCCCTACTCAGGGGGGGCCTGGATGCCTGTCACTACCACCACCCCTACTCAGGGGGCTGGATGCCTGCCACTACCACCACCCCCTATCCAGGGGGGCTGGATGCCTGTCACTACTACCATCCCCACCCTTAGGGGGATGGATGCCTGCACTACTACCATACCCACCCTAGGGGGATGGATGCCTGCCACTACCACCACCCCTATCCAGGGGGCTGGATGCATGCCACTACCACCATACCCATCCTTAGGGGATGGATGCCTGCCACTACTACCACCCCTACCCAGGGGGCCTGGATGCCTGTCACTACCACCATCCCTACTCACGGGGGCCTGGATACCTGTCACTACCACCATCCTACTCATGGGGGGCTGGATGCCTGCCACTACCACCACCCTATCCAGGGGGGCTGGATGCCTGTCACTACTACCATCCCCACCCTTAGGGGATGGATGCCTGCCACTACTACCATACCCACCCTAAGGGGGATGGATGCCTGCCACTACCACCACCCCTACCCAGGGGCCTGGATGCCTGTCACTACCACCACCCCTACTCAGGGGGCTGGATGCCTGCCACTACCACCACCCCTATCCAGGGGGGCTGGATGCATGCCACTACTACCACCCCTACCCAGGGGGCCTGGATGCCTGCCACTACTACCATACCCACCCTTAGGGGATGGATGCCTGCCACTACTACCACCCCTACCCAGGGGGCCTGGATGCCTGTCACTACCACCATCCCCTACTCATGGGGGGCTGGATGCCTGCACTACCACCATCCCTATCAGGAGGGCTGGATGCCTGCCACTACTACCATCCCCTACCCAGGGGGGCTGGATGCCTGCCACTACTACCACCCCTACCCAGGGGGCCTGGATGCCTGTCACTACCACCACACCCCTACTCAGGGGGGCTGGATGCCTGCCACTACCACCACCCCTATCCAGGGGGGCTGGATGCCTGTCACTACTACCATCCCCACCCTTAGGGGTTGGATGCCTGCCACTACTACCAAACCCACCCTAAGGGGGATGGATGCCTGCCACTACCACCACCCCTACCCAGGGGGCCTGGATGCCTGTCACTACCACCATCCCTACTCATGGGGGGCTGGATGCCTGCCACTACCACCACCCCTACTCGGGGGGAGCTGGATGCATGCCACTTACTACTCCCTACCCATGGGGGCCTGGATGCCTGCCCTACTACCATACCCCACTCTTAGGGGGATGGATGCCTGCCACTACTACCACCCCTACCCAGGGGCCTGGATGCCTGTCACTACTACCATCCCCACTCATGGGGGCTGGATGCCTACCACTACTACCATCCCCACTCATGGGGCTGGATGCCTACCCGCTACTACCATCTCCACCCTAGAGGATGGATGCCTGCCGCTACTACCACCCCTACCCAGGGGCCTGGATGCCTGTCACTACCACCACCCCTACTCAGGGGGCCTCGTGCCTGTCACTACCACCACCCCTACTCAGGGGTCCTGGATGCCTGTCACTACCACCACCCCTACTCAGGGGGGCTGGATGCCTGCCACTACCACCACCCCTATCCAGGGGGGCTGGATGCCTGTCACTACTACCATCCCCACCTTAGGGGGATGGATGCCTGCCTACTACCACCCCTACACAGGGGGCCTGGATGCCTGTCACTACCACCACCCCTACTCAGGGGGGCCTGGATGCCTGTCATTACCACCACCCCTACTGAGGGGCTGGATGCCTGCCACTACCACCCCTATCAGGGGGGCTGGATGCCTGTCACTACTACCATCCCCACCCTTGGGGGGATGGATGCCTGCCACTACTACCATCCCCACCCATAAGGGGCTGGATGGCTGCCACTACTACCATACCCACCCTTAGGGGGATGGATGCCTGCCACTACTACCACCCCTACCCAGGGGGCCTGGATGCCTGTCACTACCACCACCCCTACTCAGGGGGGCTGGATACCTGCCACTACCACCACCCCTATCCAGGGGGGCTGGATGCCTGTCACTACTACCATCCCACCCTCTGAGGGGATGGATGCCTGCCACTACTGCCATACCCACCCTAAGGGGGATGGATGCCTGCCACTACCACCATCCCTGCCAGGGGCCTGGATGCCTGTCACTACCACCACCCCTACTCAGGGGGCTGAATGCCTGCACTACCACCCTATCCAGGGGGATGGATGCACTGCCACTACTACCACCCCTACCCAGGGGGCCTGGATGCCTGCCACTACTACCATACCCACCCTTAGGGGATGGATGCCTGCCACTACTACCACCCCTACCCAGGGGGCCTGGATGCCTGTCACTACCACCACCCCTACTCAGGGGGGGCTGAATGCCCGCACTCACCACCACCCCTATCCAGGGGGCTGGATGCATGCCTACTACCACCCCTACCCAGGAGGCCTGGATGCCTGCCACCTACCACCCTTACCCAGGGGGCCTGGATGCCTGTCACTACCACCACCCCTACTCAGGGGGGCTGGATGCCACTGCCACTACCACCACCCTATCCAGGGGGGCTGGATGCCTGTCACTACTACCATCCCCACCCTTAGGGGGATGGATGCCTGCCACTACTACCAAACCCACCCTAAGGGGGATGGATGCCTGCCACTCACCACCCCTAACCAGGGGGCCTGGATGCCTGTCACTACCACCACCCCTACTCAGGGGGCTGGATGCCTGCCACTACCACCACCCTATCCAGGGGGCTGGATGCATGCCACTACTACCATCACTCATGGGGGGGCTGGATGCCTACCACTGCCATCTCCCCCCACCCATAGGGAGCTGGATGGCTGCCACTACTACCATACCCACCCTTAGGGGGATGGATGCCTGCCACTACTACCACCCCTACCCAGGGGGGCCTGGATGCCTGTCACTACTACCATCCCCACTCATGGGGGGCTGGATGCCTACCACCTACTACCATCCCCACTCATGGGGGCTGGTTGCCTACCACTACTACCATCCCCACCCATAGGGGGCTGGATGGCTGCCACTACTACCATCCCCACCCTTGGGGGGATGGATGCCTGCCACTACTACCATACCCACCCTTAGGGGGATGGATGCCTGCCACTACTGCCACTCCCTGCAGGGGGCCTGGATGCCTGCCACTACACCCACCCCCCTGCCAGGGGGCCTGGATGCCTGCCTACTACCCACCCTTAGGGAGATGGATGCCTGCCCCTACTACCACCCCTACCCAGGGGGGCCTGGATGCCTGTCACTACCATCCCCACTCATTGGGGCTGGATGCCTACCACTACTACCATCCCCACTCATGGGGGGCTGGATGCCTACCACTACTACCATCCCCACTCATGGGGGCTGGATGCCTACCTACTACCATCCCCACCCATAGGGGCTGGATGGCTGCACTACTACCATCCCCACCCTTAGGGGGATGGATGGCTGTCACTACTACCATCCCCACTCATGGGGGCTGGATGCCTACCACTACTACCATCACCACTAATGGGGGCTGGATGAATTTTAATAATCTGTTGTTTTCGACGCGCGTTTCGGCTACAACTGTGCCTTCGTCAGGAAAAAGGGCCACAAAATGTTAACTTTTGATATCTGTGAATAAAGTATATATATTACATTTCAGATACAAGGTTCTCACTCAATGATACATATTGTGCCGCCATGAAGGCGTGCATTACTTAATGTTTACAATTTAAAAAACAAGGCAAAAGACTAGATTAATGTCACCAATTTATATACATGCAAGAACTAGTGAGTTGTCCAGAAGATGAAGTGTGTGTAGCAAGATAGATTAGAAACAATAAAAGGAATAGCCACCACCTCATTTAGGTAGTTCCATATAAATAGATTCACCCAGTGATCTACAAAAAAATATCCATATTTTGAAAATTTATAAAGGTTAACCTTATGTCTCGGAGTAGACTCGTCAGATATTGACAGCTACTGCATGAACACTTTGAGGTATTGGTTGATTCTTGATTAGAGGACCAACTGTAAAGATATGAAATACCTTGTTTTAATTTGTATAATTTATGTTCTTAATCGATATATTTATCGGTTAGGTATATAAATACCTTAGCTATAAGTCTCCAACGCTAAATAATGTTTTTCACATCCAAGATAGGTTTATGATGTACCGGGATTCGCACTTACGATATGTGCCGTCCTTATGATTTTTACCGTGAGCACACAATAAAGGTAATGATTAGCCTTACATGCTTGATTGCAGTTTATACGTGTGTATTTTATAAAGCTACTAGCACATTGACAGTCGCAATCAGAGTTCTGGTTTATAACCCAATTTAATCCCCAAGTAATTCAAATACTTACATTTCGATTAAATATCCGCTGTTGTGTGGATTTATCTAGAAAAAGACAATTTGAAATATATCACTCAGGAAAAAGGGCTGTATATACAGCTTAAAAAATGAAGTAAGTAACTGATTCCTAACTTAGTGCAATGCACCAGCAACTGATTAGGAAGCATTTCCAAAATGTACTCGAACAAGTAACATGTACGCCCATGAGCTAATTAACAACGTCAGAATCAAAGTCTAACCCGAGGGTTTTAACTGCATTAGTATTCTAAGACACTCTACTTTTGCAGCCAACCTATAGACTAACGCGTTATATTGACTCGCCAGACAATAGTGAGGTAAGTAGTTAGTTCTTAACTTCGTGCGATACTTCAGCTAATGGGTTAAATGATTTTTCCCCAAACGAGCACTGGGATGAACATCCTCAGCGTAGGCTAATTAAAGGAGTCAGAGTCAAAGTCTAACTCGATAAAAATCCTCAGGCTTACAGCTTTCAATTGGAGGTGTCAGAGTCAAAGTCTCAACTCGAGGTTTGACCTCAATAATGTTTTAATACACTCTGTTTAGAGGAGCCAACCCATAAACTACCGCTACAAAAAAACTAACCAATCGGGAGCAATACGGCGCTAAATTTTGGCCGCTTCAAATTGGACGCCTACTTACTGTATTTCTTGATAGCATTGAAACCCGGATGGTGGGGCCTCTGCACGCCAACGCACCTCCTCGTGAAGACTGCACTAAGAGTATGCTCACTTCTGCATGAAATATACACGGAGTCTATCACGTGGTGTTCACGGAGCCAATCATGATCAAAGTCATGTGACGGGCGGATGGCAAATCGGATAGAAAGCGTAAATGGGACTTTGTTTATTACGTGAACATCAAACTCGATGTATCGTTACTCTAATGCTTTAGACGTGTGGTCTCACAATAAATAAATCATCCCTCGCCACGATGAGCACACGAAGAACAGTACACAGTTTATTAACTATTAAAAATTAATCGGTGGAATCTACTCACGTGGTTGTTCCTCGGCCAATCATGAGTGGGTACCGAGAAACAATAGCTAAACCAGTCTCAAGGAATAGAGAACCCAAACTTTATTAGTTGTCTGTCTATATAGAAATATTCTAATTGATATAATTATTGCCCAACGAAAATATGGTCATCCTAACTCATTTAACATAAATTTTCAATAGAATTTATTATGCAATGTAGATACGAACATCTTAACTTATAATGCGAGTTATTGAATAAATTCTTTTATATACGCACGAACAATGATTCAAGAGGCTCCCTTATTTGAAACACTACTTAGAAGCAGGACACAATCATGATCCAAATCAATTGGCTTATATTCTAGAATTAAAGTAAATGAAAAGACAGGCATAGATTCAGACGGCAGTATAGGAAACTAGAAGAGACAAGTGTTCTGGATATTGTCCCTGGAGACATTAGTGCGAGGTGAAAATCTGGAAATTCCATCGGGAACAAGCGATCTGATATAACAGCTGTTATATCGTATCGCTTGATCCCGATGGAATATCCAGATTTTCCCCACATTGCCCTCGTCTTAACAATTAATGTGTGACCCTAAGGGTCATATAATGGTCCAGAACACTTCTCATCTTTTCACTTACCTCATCGTGAATCTATGACCAGTCTAAAATCACTGATTGTTCAGAATTAGCCAATTGATATGGATCATGATATCTGTGATCCTGCTTCTAAGTAGTCGTTTGATCAAGATGAGCATGAATCTTTTTGTGCGTATATATTATTCAATAACTGCATCAATATAAGTTAAGATGTTCGTATCTGCTATTACATAATAAATTCTATTGTAGAAAATTTATGTTAAATGAGTTAGGATGACCATATTTTCGTTGCAATAATTATATCAATTAGAATATTTCTATATACAGACAATAATAAAGTTTGGGGTTCTCTATCCATGAGACTGGTTAGCTATTGTTTCTCGGTAAACCCACTATGATTGGCCAGGAATAACCAACGCTGATAGATTCCACCGATTAATTTTTAGTTGAAGTTAATAAACTGTGTACTGTTCTTTCGCGGTGCTCGCCGTGGCGAGGGATGAGTTATTTGTTGTGAACCACACGTCAAAAGCATTAGGAGTAATGATACATCGAGTTTGGATGTTCACGTAATAAACAAAGTCCCATTTCGCTTTCTATCCGATTTGCCATCCGCCGTCCACATGACTTTGATCATGATTGGCCCGTGAACAACTACTACGTGATAGACTCACGTGTATATTTCATGCGGAAGTAGGCATACCTTAGTGCAGTCTTCACGAGGAGGTCGTGGCGTGCAAGAGGCCCCACCATCCGGGATTTCAATGCTATCAAAATACAGTAAGTAGCAGGCCAATTTGGAAGCCGGCAAAATTTAGCGCTGTATTATCGGGTGGTTAGGTTTTTTTTTGTAGCGGTAGTTTGAGGAGGCTGGCTATAAAACAGAGTGTATTAAAAACATTGTTGAGGTCAAACCCTCGAGTTAGACTTTGACTCTGACACACTCCTAAGTTAGCTTACGCTGAGAGATTTTATCGAGTTAGACTTTGACTCTGACTCCTTTAATTAGCCCTACGCTGAGGATGTTCATCCCAGGCTCATTTGGGGAAAAATCATTTAACCCAATGCTGGTGGCATCGCACGAGGTTAAGGGCTGCTACTTACCTCACTAGTACTCAGGCGAGATCAATATAACGTTAGTCTATGGGTTGGCTGCAAAGTAGAGTGTCTTAGAATACTAATGCAGTTAAAACCTCAAGTTAGACTTTGATTCTGACGTTGTTAATTAGCTCATGCATATGTTACTTATTCAGCACATTTTGAAATACTTAATCAGTTGCTGGTGCATTGCACTAAGTTGGGAATCAATTACTTACTTCATTTTTTAAGCTGTATTACAGCCCTCCCTTTTTTCCTAGTGAGGCTTCAAATTGGCTCTTTCTAGATGGAAACCCACAATAGCGATGCCCCAATCGAATGCTGAGTATTTGGAATTACTTGAAAGTTAAATTGGAGTTATAAAACCTAGAACTCTGATTGCACTGCTATGTGCTAGTAGCTTT
Organism: Calotriton arnoldi; assembly: GCA_963921515.1. Lineage (NCBI taxonomy): Eukaryota > Metazoa > Chordata > Amphibia > Caudata > Salamandridae > Calotriton > Calotriton arnoldi. Next base: position 11,952 of record CAWUFW010028968.1, on the reverse strand, counting down.
ATAAAATACTACGTATAAACTGTCAGCATGTAATAAGGCTAATCGTTGCCTCTGTTGTGCTTTCACAGTAAACTCATAAGGACGTGCATCATATCGAACGGAACCTGCACATCATAAACCTATCTTGGATGTGAAAAACATTATTTAGCGTTGGAGACTTATAGCTAAGGTATTTATATACCTAACCGCATAAACATATCGATTAAGAACATAAATTATACAAATTAAAGCAAGGTATTTCGTATCTTTACAGCTTGGTCCTCTAATCAAGAATCAAGCTTCAATACCCCCCAAAGTGTCTCATGCAGTAGCTGTCAATATCTGACGAGCCTTACTCCGAGACATAAGGTTAACCTTTATAAATTTTCAAAATATGGATATTTTTATGCAGATCACTGGGTGAATCTATTTATATGGAACTACCTAAATGAGGTGGTGGCTATTTCTCTTATTGTTTCTAATCTATCTTGCTACACACACTTCATCTTCTGGACAACCTCCACTAGTTCTTGCATGTATATAAATTCGGTGACATTAAATCTAGTCTTTGCCTTGTTTTTTAAATTGTAAACATTAAGTAATGCACGCCTTCATGGCGGCACAATATGTATCATTGAGTGAGAACCTTGTATCTGAAATGTAATATATATACTTTATTCACAGATATCAAAGTTAACATTTTGTGGCCCTTTTTCCTGACGAAGGCACAGTTGTGCCCGAAACGCGCGTCGAAAACAGCAGATTATTAAAATTCTGCCACATTATTTCTTTAAGATGCTTAGGGGCCCATTACGATACCCGGCGTAAAAAAATCCGCCAGGCATGGAAGCGGCAAAAATCCGCCCGCACACACCGCCTGAACACCGACCACGCCATTATGAGTACACAAACCGAAAACCGCCATCGGCGGAAAAATCACAAAAAATACCGCCCGCCATCGTCCGAGTCGGAGTCAAACCGCCCGCCACGGACGGAAACACGCACGACAACACAAAACCGCCCGCCCACACGGCCGACACACCGCACGTGAAATTACGATCGCACCGCCATGAGCGCGGAAAAACAACAAATATACCGCCCGCCAGCGCAAACAACGCCGATGAGAATCGACACGGCAGAAGCCATGGCGCCCACGTACCTGCACAGAAACCATCCGCACACAAAACCAATAGCACACAACATGGCCAACAAGTCCACACAGCAAGGCACACACAAATACACAAGCACAGTACACATCCCGAAAACACCCCCCGGACAAACAAAAAATACAAAGGCCAGAACCCCAGACACAACACACCTGAAAACAACAGACCATGAGGACACACCCACATAGGTGAGTACAAAAGCAGCACTCCCACAGACCACAACCCCTTGCCACATTGCAAACCAGAGAGGAGAGGAGAGGACACAGTGACACAGCAAGGACAGCAGCACACCACAGAAACGCACACATCACAACCACCACCACCACCACCACCAAACACCGGCACCACAAACCCCCTGCACATTACACAACACACACCGCACCAGCACCACAAACACCATGGCACCACAAAGAATGCCCAAGTTCACGCCCATGGAGCTGACGGTCATGGTCGACGAGATCATCAAGGTGCACCCACAAATCTATGGGAACATGGTCCAGCACACACCACTAGCCACCAGAAACAGAATGTGGAACCGGATCGTAGACCAGGTCAATGCAGTCGGGACCCTGCCCAGGAACAGAGTCGAGATAAACAAACGTTGGAATGACGTAAAGAGCCTGGTCAAGAAGAAGGAGGGCAAAAACAGAGAGCTGGCTGCCGTCACTGGCGGAGGGAATCCCGCGCTCTTTAAGACCTTCAAAGCGTGGGAGGAGAAGGTGCGAGTCGTAATACATCCGGAGATCCTCGCCGGATTAGCAGGGGGAGTGGAGGCTGGTAAGTACAAACCAATGTATACTAGCACACCGCTATGTACTCACATGCGCAACCACCATGCCACAGCTCCCAGGGACAAACACCCCCATGTCCAGCACACAATACACAACACATCACACGCACATGCAACAGACACTACCACACACAGCCCAAACCGAACAACTGTAAGATGCGTGGGGACATGTGTACACTAAGCCAGCCACGTAACCACCAACAGGTCCCCAAATATGCCAGAAGCGCCACAACGAGCACCCACCACACCCATGTGTCCGCCACAGCTGCACTAACCGACAAGTAACAGGTAAGTGGCAGGAACACAAAGTGCAGTGGGTGGGACGGTGGACAGCCCAAGTACAACACACACCAGGCCCCAGTCCCACAGCACAGCAAGGAGGAGCATCCCCCACACCCCACAGCCACGTGTCAGCCACCGCAGTGCCACAACGACAGCCGAAAGGCAGACATCACGGTCCACAGCAATCGGTGTCAGTGGGTGTACAGCCACCCCCACGACCCACTACACCCCCCACCCCCACAGACCTGCAACATGGAGCACCCCCCGCTTAGAGCCATGTGGCATCCAGTACAGTGCACGCACGAACAACTTGCAGGTGGGAAACTGGACAGGGCTGGATTACTGGAGGCATGAGGAGCATAACACCACCAACACATGGGACATGTCACGTAGCAGACGAACACGCAGCACCGCCCACCGTCACGAACAAGTGAACAATGTGCACACGGACATGAACAACAGACTCACACCCCACATGACCCATCACATACATAGCAACACCCAAGGAGCCACGTCTGCATGCACAAGCCACACTGAATATAGTCCCACACGGCAGCCACTGTGCAACTCATCACACACAACCGAAACACCATTGAAGTCCTGTCCATGTAGCCCCCACTGCCTGTCAACCCCACACCCCACAACTACGCCTATGTAAGACAAACAACACTAGACGCAACAGAGCGGAACAACAGAAATGCACACGAACACCACTGAACCCATCAAACTCACAGACACACCATGCACATACAACATACCATCCATCCCATCCGTCAGCCCCAGTCACATGAAAGGCATGTCATCCGCACAGCTGCCACACATACAGCAGTCACGCTAAGACACATGCCCATGACCAACCATGTGCCAGAAGTCAATTAAGCGCACGACACACTGTGAGCAACAACACACAACATGGGCCACACCCCCCCGAGCACTGCAGTGATGCACATGGCACAGGGCAGCACGCACACCAAGGAGATGGGACAACTGCAATACGTTGGCTGGCACACAACTATCACTCACTCATAACGATGCGTCCAATGCCATGTCCAGTAACCACAACAGACAGCAAATATGCAGGGCATGTCAGGCATGCACACACCTCAGACCATGCACTGTCATGCTGCCACAACACATGTCACGTTCGGCACCCATGGCTCACAGCATGTACCCCAAAAGCATATCCCCTCCCAAATGCGAATCTGGGGCATGGCCCCCATGTTGCCATATGCGTTCCTAAGCGTTCCATATGAACTCCAAAAGCAAAGTACAAACCAGACCCAGGATGGGCCAGGAGCCCGCATACACCAGAGTCACAATGAGTAGGGGCAAAGCAACACACCCATCGGCATGGCCAATCCGTCCCATGCCACATGTGCACAGCACACAGTCCCATTGCCTAGCACACACAACTACAGATGCCACAGCCACACACTCGCCTCCGGGAAACCCATGTACGAGATTGCACGAACTGCCAATGTCAGACGACTAATACATACTTCGCCAGGTGCAACACAATAACAAATCTCATTTTCTCCACAGGTGACGAACTGCTGGACGCTGGGGATGGAGACAGCAGCCAGCACAGCCAGCCTACAAGCCCCCAACGAGGACACACGGATCTGGAGGATCTGTCCACCTCTTCGGACACGGACCACCAAGCTGGCCCATCTGGCGTGGCAGGGCCCAGCCGCTCCCCAGGACCCCTCCTACCCACCAACCCATCATCCAGGGATGCTGAACAGTCCCAGTCCCCTGCTGCCACTGTCGTTGCGGCCACACCCACGGTCATTGCGGCCACTACCACTGCCGCAACCGCCACCATCGCCGCACCGACCACCACCGCCTCCACCACCACCACGTCTTCGCTGGCACCAGCCCCAGCGCAGGTGGTGGCCCGGCGACTGGATCCACCCTGGGAGCCACAGCGAGGACCGTGGTGTGCAATGTGGCTAGTGGGCAGGCCGGTGGCAGCAGGACTGGTAGGAGGAGCAGGGTCAGGGAAACGCCAGCCTCCCCTGGGAGCCATGCCCTGCCTCAAATGGCCAGAGTCCTTGGGGCCTATGAAGAGGCCCAAGGACAATGGGCCAGGTCTGCTACTGACACGCGGGAGGTGCTGGGGGTGCTGAGGTCCATGGACGCCCATATGGGCCAATTCGTGTCCCGTATGGACCAACTCGTGGACCTCATGGGCCAGCTGGTGGTGGCGGTGGGGTCACAGGCAAGGCCAGCAACACCACCTCCGCCACCACCTGCTAGGGCGCAGGGTCGGCCAGCAGTGTCCACTTCCCCTGCGTCCACAGCCAGTGAGCACACCTCACCCACCACCAGCAGGTCGCCACCACACACCCCCCTCCCAAACGTGGAAGGGGCCGTCCGAAGAGGAAACAGATCTCCCGGGAGGACTTCGCACGCTCCAGTCGCAAGTGAGGCAGCCAGCCAGCCTTCCGCCAGCCTTCCTTGACCAGCCACTGCATTGACTTGCTCTACGATCCCACTCCACACAGCCAGCTGGATGGCATGTGTGTGTTGGACTATGGACATAGAACCAGTGGGTACACCCTGATCATCACGCAGCCATGACCGACAGCTCATTGTCACTGCACGCACCACTTTTGTCATCACCTTACACACAATCACATGTCACAGTTTGTAATAAATGCACCTTTTCACTAACTGCTGTTTGTGCCCTGTGTTTTATTTGTACGGAATACAACGGCCACCTTGGGCGGAAGGGCACCTGATGCGTGGCATGGCAATGGAATCCGGAGGGCCTGTAGGGACCTAGGGGTGGGAGACAGAACAGGAGCACATTCAATGAGTGTGTCACACACCCATCACACAGTACATGTCAACAACTACAAGCAATGTACACACATCGCACGGAGCAATAGGGCACAATGCCACAGTCACCAACAGTGGCATACTACCCTGGCCATGGAGCGTTGACACACTGCACGCAGTGAACATACGGCCACCCTGACACAGCACACACACACCTGCACAGATACAGACACATCATCCGTCGTACATGGACACTCACCGTCAAGTGAAGTAGCGGGCGATGAGCTGCTGGCGCACATTCCCAGCTTCCTCCTCTCCGCTGTCCACCTCACTCGAGCTGTCCTGGTCTGCGGGCTGGGGCCCTGGTTGATCTCCGTCATCCACAATGAGGGGGATCTGCTTCCGAATGGCCAGATTGTGCAGCATGCAGCACGCCACCACTATCTGGCACACCTTCTGTGGGGAGTACGCCAGTGCACCCCCGGTGCGGTCCAGGCACCTGAACCTGGACTTGAGGAGGCCAAGGTACGCTCGACCACACGTCTGGTCCTCCCATGTGCCTCATTGTATCGATCGTCTGCTGGGGTGCGAGGATTCCTCAATGGACTGAGCAGCCATGCCCCATTCGGATACGCAGAGTCACCTGGGTGTGAGGGACACAGAGAACCGTTGCTATTCCAACTGGACAGGGGACAGCATCGCACAACCAGCACGCTACACCACTCCACATACTCACCGACGATACAGGCACGATCCTGTTGCAGATTGGCCATCAGTCGTGGCAAGATGCTGTTGCGCATTATGTGTGCGTCATGGGCCGAGCCTGGAAACTTGGCACACACGTGGGTGATCACCATGTCCGCAAGGCACACCACTTGCACATTCAGGGAGTGCGTGTGCTTCCTGTTGCGGTACAGGTGCTCAGTGGCCTGTGGTGGAACAAGGCCAACATGAGTGCAGTCAATGGCTCCCACGACGTGTGGGATTCTGCCAAGGGCATAGAATGCACCCTTCACTGCCGCCAATTCACGAGCCCTGGGGAAGCGGATGTACCTGTTCCGGTACAGCATCATGGCTGCCAGTACATCCCTCAGCACCTTGCTGAACATGGGCTGGGACATCCCTCCTCCACTGCCCACTGTGTGCTGGAATGACCCAGTGGCGAAGAAATGCATGGCGGCCATCACCTTAGCCGTGGGGGTGACAGCAGTCGGATACACCCTGCGGGGACGGAGATGGGGCTCTAACATGGCACACAGTCGATGCAGAGTTGGCCTGTCCAGCCGAAACTTCCTGATTACCTCTGTATCGTCCATGTCCGCCAGCAATTGGTATGGGCGGTCAATGTTCGGTCTCCGCCTGGGGTAAATGGCAGAGGACACATGTCAAAGCAACACGGCACATAGCAATTTCGCATACACATCACTGACATGACTGAGCAAGCACATGAGCCACAGCCCAGCTGTCAAGCTGGGACGGCACGGCCACAATACACTTACACAGGTCTCCCAACAATGGCAATGGCAAGTGAGACATACCACTGCCATGTGCATGCACATGGGGATCTAGGCCCCAATGACTTGCGGGGCGTGCTGATGGGGACTGACTGCATATTCGTCAAGCGGCAACGCCACGGCAACATGAGTGTCTGCTGAGCATGGAACTGCTTCCGAGGCTGGATGAGTATGGCACACGACGACGACGATGTGGGCACGGGCTGAGCGGCCAATACAAGTGGGACCTGTGGCACGAGGGGATATGAGACAGTAGTAGGTGTCAGCACTGCACCCTATGTACAGCACTGTACGGATCACAGCTCCCGAAACATTGACTGGTGTCCACATTGACAGCCCCATGCCAAGACGGCTGTGTGCTTGCAGTCACACGTCACAGGTGAGAGGTTACATTGCACGTGCCAGGTGGCAGACGTACATAGTGGGAGCTGGCATGTGTGTGCATGTGTCTCCTGTTCAGGATCCACCAGATGGGCGCTGACTCTGTACTGACCATTGGACACAGCATGTTCCGTGGAAGGCTTGTGTGTGTGGGATGGTGGCACTGGATGTGCCTCCGTTGGGTGGGGGGCCATGCACAGGGCGGGTACGTCGATGATTGCGCATTGTTGGTCACGGTGGGTGCACCAACTAAGATGTGTTGCCCTGTGTTCAATTCCTATGTCCGCATGATGATGGACTGTGGATGTGGGCAGACTACACATTGGTCGATGTGCTGTCTATATGCATGTGCCTTCACACCAGGCACAGCTGCCCCTGCACATGTGACCCCTGCTGGACTCGCTGCTGGGTCTGTGGAGCTGATGCACGTTCTGCGCGTGGGGCGGACAGCTCTCCTCACTTCCCTCATTGCGCATGTCATGTCTTTGCCGCAGGTGACATGGATCATGGAGGGCCCACATGTACGCGTGGGTAGGCTACACATGATTGTTCACTGGTCGCCACCCCAGTCAGTGTTTCGAATGGGAAGGTTGTCGTGCTGGTGGTATGTTCGATGTGGCGGATGGGCGGGCCTAGGTGCGGGCTTACATTCCGGACATGGGGGTAGTTGGATTGGCGACTAGTTGCAGTACACACGGGACACGTCTCTTCCTTTCCACATCTGGGTCATCCCTTGTACTAACTGACAGTGATACAGTCATCTTCGCCCCAGCCCTCATGTCCTCCCTCGCCCCCCAATATGCATGCTCACCTGCGAGGCTAGCGCTTGCACAGGCAGCCCCAAGCTCGCACCAGAGAGGGCAAGGAGTGTATGTGTGGGTCCAGTTGCACGAGTGGGCTGTCTCAGGGTATGATGTGTGGCGGGACGCCGTCCACCTGCGTGGTGCCCCAAATGGAGACCCGGCCTGCATGGACTATGCATCACAGTCTTCGCCTTCCGGATCCGCCACCTGCGACACCCAGTGGCTGTGGCTGCCCTTGCGGCCAGGCCGCGTCCGTCTGTGGCTGTTGGCCCACACATTCACTCTTTGGCCTCTCTGGGGAGGGCTCGGGGGTGGTGGCGCACGCGCTTGCACTTAGTCGCAATGGCATGTGTCGTGGTTGGTATGATGGGCAATGGATGGGATGGTGCGAGCCACCTCCCGTGACGTCAGTGCTGCTCGTGCTGTGGTGCGTCCCCCTACACTTCCATGTGACTTGTGCCATGCTAGACGTTGAGGTACTATTGCCTGCGTGATATGACCAGGAGGAGCGCGAGGAGACCTCTCACACACCATGCTCCACTGCCATCCCGTGCCCTGTATCGCCTGTGCGGATTGACTATGTTGGGGTTACACCTGGTCGACTGGGGCTGTGTGTGCCTTGTCCAAGGGGCATGGCGGGCGCACAACAGGATCCAGCTTGTCCACAGAGGGTGGGCTGAGGTGCGCCTGGTACCGCTTTGTACGTGTGCCCGGCTGCTGTGCACACACGTGTTCACTCCCCCGACAGGTGTCCTCTCACAATGCCCAGGGAAGCGGTGGTGTACTGTTCATGACCCCTCCCAACACGGCGTGCTCCAACTTGGCATGTGCGCATCTACCCGTCGCACCCACCCACCTGAGCACTGCGTCCATACGACTTCACACGACACATGTGTGTCTTCCACAGTAGTGCTACTCATTTGCGTTGACATCCAATACCAGTGGACTACATGGTCATGTCACGACTGCCGTGTACTTCACATACTCTCATCCTCTCTCATTCGTACTTGTGAAATGAGTCAGCGGAGACAGTTTTGGTTTCAAACATTATATTGAGTCTTCTGTCCTCTGTGATGCAGTATAGTGGACACTACTGGCAGCGGAATACATGTTGAGGATATACTGAGCATGATAACAAATGGGATAGGGTGTGGGGTTACATCTGCTTGGCCAAGGCTGTGCTAATGTACATTTACGTATAGCTGCGGAGCTGCGGACTTTGACACAGACGGTATACATGTAGCCTACCAGACCGCTCGGCATCATGGGCACAGTCCATCTCAGTTCCATGTGACAGGTTTGCTGCGGTTGTTCCTCATGCACGCGTGCATGTGAGATGACATCAGGGCATGTGCTTGCGTGCATGCAGCGGCGTGCCACTTGTTGTTGCACTGTGGTGGTTACTGGACATGTCACAGTCACTGGGGTCGTGTTGTTGTTGTATGCACTTGTCGTCCATGCAAGGTCCTGGTATGGGATTCCCGGGGCGGGGGTGGGAGGGTGCAGCACCCACAGACTCCAGGCGACCTATTCATGTCCACTGAGCGGTGTGTGTGTCCATGTGCGCTGGATCCATGTCGTGTCCTGGTTGTTCGTGCAGTTCCGTCCATGTGGGTGCGATGCACAGAGCCCATGCCACTGCCTCCCACGATGCATGCGGTGTTCCTGGATGTGATGGGGAACAGTGTGCATGTCCCGGTCATATCCGATGTCATGGCGATGTCGTTGATGGTGTGGTTACAGTTGCCGGTCGTTTGGTATGGCTGTTGTGGTGGTGACTGGCCAGTCCGTGCGGAAGCTGAGCATGGGTGCGGGGTTGGACTTCATAGGTCACTCGGGGAACCTGCGTTGTGGTCCGACGTATTTACAGGTTGTCAGGTATGCGATGCCGTCCAGCAGGGCTTCCATGTCATTGGTGGTGTACATGTTTGCCAGCCAATGAAGCGGATGGTGGCTGTCAAGGTGTTGTTCGTAGGTTGTCCCTTGGAGGACCATGATGGGGCATGCTGGGTGACATTCGATGTAGCTGTTCTCGATGATCCGTCGTGTGGAGGCACAGTGGTTCCATTTCAGTGCGCGTGCGATGTTGGCCACATACGCCATGCCCCCATAGGCAGAGCAGGCCCTGTCGTGTGCGTCCAGAGGAGGAGTAGTGGTAGCAGGTCCGCCTTCAGACATGCCGGGTTGGAGAGGCATATCTCGACGGGATGCTGGTAGGGACACCTCCGACAGTAGAAGACGGGCATGACGCAGCTGAACAATGTGATGCGGTAAGTCAGTCGGTAACTTACGTTCAGCAGGGACAGGAGATCGCATCCCAATGTATGTATCGTGTTGGTTTGGTACAGCTTGAGCTGTTCGGCGTAGTTGGGTAGGTGTGTTGCGGTTGCCATTTCGCAGCGGTTCGTAGAGGTGGCGTGCTCCGGCTGTGTGTGCAGTCTGCAATGTGCACGCTCCGGGGTTGCTGTGAGCTCTGTGTAGTCGTGGGGAGACAGGACTTGTGTTCTGTTGGCTTGTTTGGAGGACACGGGCCCTCTTCCCACATGCTTCTCAGACAGTTCAAGGTCGGTGCTGTGTGACTCCTTCCAATTAACTTGCATGTGGCCGACATGGGGGAGTGTTTTCTTCTTTCTTCCCCGTCCGTTGTGTGCTTCTGTGATATGCGCTATCTGCCCTGTGGTCGGTCTCCTCGGCATGCCTGTGTTGGTCTATTCTTGGACAATGGCTGTATTCACCGGCTTCTGTCGTAGGGCTGTGGTTTCGGTGTTGGAATGGAAGGTCATTCAGTGCTGTCTGCTCTCCCTTGTGTGGGCGGCAGGCTGCCTTTCCGCTCTGCGTTGGGCCTTGTGTGTGGATGTAATTCTTGGGCCACCTGTTGTCGGTCCCCGGGCTCTTTGGTGTTCCGTTTCATGTGTCTTGTTCATATGTGCAGGGTGGTATGGGTTTTCAGTGTGGTACTGGCGTTCCTCTTCCCGAAGGAGCCCTGCTTCTCCTAGTTGGTGTTGCCGCCGCTGTGTGCTACGCCATGTTTGTTACACTGGGGTGTGTCCTGCAGTTGCGTGTCTTCACTGACATGTGTGCGTCGTTTGTGTGGCGTTGGGTGTTGTCCGTGAATTGGGCGTTGGGGACATGTCTGTGGCCGGCCTGTCACGTGTCATGTGCGTTCGGGGTGGGGCTGATGTGTGTGCTGCTTGGTTGTGTCCCTGTGTCTGTGTGCGACGCATGCATGGCGCTGCGGTTGGCCTCTGCGTTGTGCGCATGTGTGGCGGCGTCATCGGCGCTTTGGGGCCGTGACGGGGTGGTTGGTTCCTAGTCCCAGGTGGTGTGTACACATGTGTTCTGCGATGTTAGGATTTGGCCTGTGTGTCATATGTGGATGCGATGGTGGATGTGTAGTGTGCACGCGCTGGTGGGGGTTGTCCGCTTTTTCCGCCCTTGCACTGTGTGCGCTGTTTGCGTGCACTTGTTGTGTGTGTGCCTACCTGCGTCTCCGCGGTACGTTGCGTCCTTGGTGGTGCATCAGCAGAAGCATGGGAAGGGCCTGCAGTGCTGGATTCATGCCCGGGGTGCCGCTTCTTCGTTGTCCGTGCTCTGCGTCCGTGTTTCCGCCTCTCTTTCACGTGCGGTGTCTCTTTGCCGTGGGAGCCGTTTGTTTGCGGCATCGTAATTTATGCGCCGGGCGGGGCGTGTTTCGTCGGACGGTGTGTGTCAGTTGTGCTGCGCCGCTACGTGTGCGGGCGCACTTTGATGGCGGACGGTGTTGCTGGCTTGCCGGCGGTGTTTGGCCTACTTTTCGCATCGTAATTGGGCGGGCGTGTGGACTGCTGCGTGCCGGCGGTAACTGGTGGTTTTTGCATCCGCCAGCACGGGCGGTTGTGCTTCCGCCCGCCATCGTAATGAGCCCCTTAGAAACTAATTGTCATTTATCATCAAATCATAAACATTGACATGTGTTTTTAAATTGATTATTAGTTACATGGTGTATGAATGAAGAGGAATGAATGAGTACAAATGGGTTGTTATTTTAAAAATGAAATCATAAAAATATTTTTATATTCCTTCTTGCTATTGTGTATTAATAAAAATTATTTTTGTATAGCAAAACAGATATTGTTGGTTCTCCCTTTGTTTTTCTATAAAGTTTATTCCATTTTTTGTGTTGTTTATATCATTGTTGCCTTAAGTTTATACATTAGACTACAACCACCCCTACTCATAGGGCGGGATAGTGCATGACACAACTAGCATACTCC
>CAWUFW010028967.1:0-20071 GCA_963921515.1 Calotriton arnoldi | reverse complement strand
GGGTCGATTCCGATTCGGGCCGGAAAAGCACCGACCGACTCGGATCCGGAAAAATACCGACCGACACGTACCAGTGGCGCCCGACACGCCAAGTACGATGCAAGCCGCGATAAATCCGACCGACACGTCAGGAAACCAAGCCGACCGACCGAGCCGCTCGGAAAATAGCAATCCGGCCGGAAAAACACGCGAATCCAACCGACCGACACGCACCCGGAACAAATCCGACCGAATCGTACCCGCCAACTCCAACCCGCAAAGTACGATGCAAGGCGCGAAAAACACGACCGAGTCGGACGGAGGACAAGCCGTACGACCGACACGCATACAAAACCGAGCCGAAGCAACACAATACACCGCGACCGACGCGTACGCAGCATACAAAACTGCACAAACACAGCGTGAACGAAACGGAAAACACCGTACGAGACCAATGCAGGGTCCGACTCGGTCACAAGAACGTTTCCAACATACACAAACAGCACAAAGGAAAAATCAACCAAAAAAAGGCCAAACAAGCAATTACCAAGCCAATAAATACTGGGGGTGGGGACAGAGAACAAAGACACACCCACAACTCCACCTATATAAAGGACACAAATCACTACCATGAGCCTTTGCAAATGCCATTCCACTACCAGCACCCAAGAGAAAGCAACCACACACCCACAGCTCATCCCTCACACAAGCCACACACCAGCAGCACACCAACAAATACCTACCTCACATACACCCAGCACAACACACACCCACACACCCTCACCTGCACACCAACACACACATCACCCACCATCACCACCCATCACCATGCCCCCAAGAAGAATCACAAGTTCCTAGATTGTGAATTGGAAGTCCTGGTAGACGAGATCCTCAGGGTAGAGCCACAGCTGTTTGGCACATTGGTCCAACAGACCCCCATGTCGCAGAAAACCAAGATGTGGGAGAGGATCATCAACAGGGTGAACGCCCAATCACCATGTCGGCGCACAAAGACCGACATCCAGAACAGGTGGTATGACGTGCGCAGGAGGGTACGGAAACTGCTGAAGCAAGATTACATCAACAGCCAACACACCGGCAGTGGCCCTCCTGCCAAGCCAATATACCTCAGGCCCTGGGAGGAGAAGGTGCGGGCCATCCTACCGCCAGTGAGCATATATGGACTAGAGGACATCCCAGAGCCTGGTGAGTACACAACAAATGTACACAATATACTGCCACAAAACACACACACATCACTGTCAAGGGAGAGTCAAACCATGCACTCATAGCAATTACACAGCAACTAGAACAGAATCATCCCAAAATGTGTATGTCAGTCAGATAAACACAACACATGCCATCAAAAAAGTCACATCCAACTGTGCCAACACATGTACAAACACAACCACAACTACAGCTAGGCAGTGGCACAAATAGAACTAACACACACATCCACACATGTAGCCACCACAACAACACCAACACACAGTGAAGACCACTCAAAGGAAGGAATTCTGTGTATGCTGGCCAAGTCAGTGTAGCCAATAGCATCATGGGAGTCGCAGTCACACATATTGCCCCCCCACAACTGTCCCATCAACACCACCATGAACCATGCGCACATCACAGGGAGTGGAGAAGGACTCACAAGATGGCTGACACTGGCTACTGCTGTGAGGAGCACAAGGCCCTGCTGGCAACTGTGCACCAACAAACAGCAGGACACCACTGACTGACATCCTGAGAGACAACTTCCACTCCCTGCAATGCAAGCACGTTCCATGGTGGGATATCTGGCTGGCTGGGTGGGAAGGGGGACTTGCAGCACTGACCATAGTCACCAGCACCTCCCCTCACACCCCCCAACACAAACTCCACAGTACCCACCTGGTAGAATGCAATGCCCTCCATCCTAACACAAGATCCCACAAAGCACCACCACCCTGGGTTATGTTGTGTGAAGCACAGGGACACTCTTGGGACTCTTAGCCAAACAACTGCCAGGACAACACTCCCAGCCATCCTGTCAGCACAGCCAGCCCACCCCACAGGGAAGCAGAGTCAAAAGGAAGGAAGCATGGGCATGCTGGGAAGGGGGGTGGAGGCAATAGCATGATGGGAGTCGTAGTCACAGACATTGCTCAGCCTCACAACTGGCCCATCAACACCACCCTGAACCATGCTCACATCACAGGGAGTGGAGAAGGACTCACAAGATGGCTGACACTGGCTACTGCTGTGGGGAGCACAAGGCCCTGCTGCCAACTGTGCACCAACAAACAGCAGGACACCACTGACTGACATCCTGAGAGACAACTTACACTCCCTGCAATGCAAGCACGTTCCATGGTGGGATATCTGGCTGGCTGGGTGGGAAGGGGGACTTGCAGCACTGACTATAGTCACCAGCACCTCCCCTCACCCCCCCAACACAAACTCCACAGTACCCACCTGGTAGAATGCAATGCCCTCCATCCTAACACAAGATCCCACAAAGCACCACCACCCTGGGTTATGTTGTGTGAAGCACAGGGACACTCTTGGGACTCTTAGCCAAACAACTGCCAGGACAACACTCCCAGCCATCCTGTCAGCACAGCCAGCCCACCCCACAGGGAAGCAGAGTCAAAAGGAAGGAAGCATGGGCATGCTGGGAAGGGGGTGGAGGCAATAGCATGATGGGAGTCGTAGTCACAGACATTGCTCAGCCTCACAACTGGCCCATCAACACCACTCCTGAACCATGCTCACATCACAGGGAGTGGAGAAGGACTCACAAGATGGCTGACACTGGCTACTGCTGTGGGGAGCACAAGGCCCTGCTGCCAACTGTGCACCAACAAACAGCAGGACACCACTGACTGACATCCTGAGAGACAACTTACACTCCCTGCAATGCAAGCACGTTCCATGGTGGGATATCTGGATGGCTGGGTGGGAAGGGGGACTTGCAGCACTGACTTTAGTCACCCGCACCTCCCCTCACCCCCCCCCCCCAACACAAACTCCACAGTACCCACCTGGTAGAATGCAATGCCCTCCATCCTAACACAAGATCCCACAAAGCACCACCACCCTGGGTTATGTTGTGTGAAGCACAGGGACACTCTTGGGACTCTTAGCCAAACAACTGCCAGGACAACACTCCCAGCCATCCTGTCAGCACAGCCAGCCCACCCCACAGGGAAGCAGAGTCAAAGGAAGGAAGCATGGGCATGCTGGGAAGGGGGTGGAGGCAATAGCATGATGGGAGTCGTAGTCACAGACATTGCTCAGCCTCACAACTGGCCCATCAACACCACCCTGAACCATGCTCACATCACAGGGAGTGGAGAAGGACTCACAAGATGGCTGACACTGGCTACTGCTGTGGGGAGCACAAGGCCCTGCTGCCAACTGTGCACCAACAAACAGCAGGACACCACTGACTGACATCCTGAGAGACAACTTACACTCCCTGCAATGCAAGCACGTTCCATGGTGGGATAACTGACTGGCTGGCTGGGTGGGTGGGTGGGTGGGAAGGAGGTCTGGCTGTCAACCAAACACAATCAATGCAGACCATGTTCACACCCCAGAGAATACATAGAAATGCCCAAATGATGCAGGACAATGTGCCACACCAATATCAACCCCTGACTGTGACGACTTAGGACAATACAATGTACAGGCCCGCACCCCGAGGCACAGTCACAACTGTCAGGTGTGTCAACCACTGATGCCTGCAGAAACATGACATACATTGTTTGTGTCTCCCAAAAACAGGTGATGATAGGGACACAGCAGCAGACGCTGAGGAGTCCCAGTCCCAGGCTCAAGAGGATGCCGAGCTCACTGGCGTCGTACAGCCTCTGTCCTCCTCGGACGATGAACAACCTGGCACATCCGGTGCAAGTCAACATGCTGCACCAGCAGGACCACCAGCTGCAGCACCAGCAGGTCCACCAGCTGCACCCCTGCACCCACCCCTCCAACGACTGTCACCACGAATACCATCCCTGCCGACATGGACAGAATAAGGAACAACACCAGCGCAGTGACCCTGGACCAACCTGGGGCCATGGACACCACCACCACCACCAACCCCCAAGGTGGACCAGGGTTATCTGTGCGTGCAACTGCACACACTGCACATGTCAGCAGGGGTGGTGGGAGGGGTGGGAGACAGAGGTCGCTGCTTGCAGACGTTGCTGGTGTGCATGAAGACCCACAACTGGTACGCATAGCTGATGCGTACCAGTCCAGCACCGGAGAGCTCAGCCAGGTAGTGGGGCTCCTCAGAGACATCAAACAGCAGCAGGCTGCCCATCATGCCCGCTTGGACTCCCACATGTCCCACGTGGAGTCACACATGTCACGTGTGGACTCCCACATGTCACGTGTGGACTCCCACATGACCCGCGTGGAGTCCAAGTGGGATGTACTACATGAGATGACGGCGGTGCACAGGGACATTTTACAATGCCTCCGCCAGATGAACAGCAACCAGTCCACACCTCCCTGTGTGCCAACAACATCTGGTACCGAACAAACTGCAACTGCCACAGGGAGGGAGGAGGACTCTGGCGGAGAGTCCCCTGCACCGCAGCAGCCTGCACTTGAGGGCCCCCCCCCAAGAAGAGGGGTCGTCCGAGGAGGGGAAAGTGAGAGGCTGATGGCCAAGCGCAACTCCCAGGAAGCCTGAACCTGTTCTGGATTTTCGCCTTTGTGCACAGACTGTTCACCCTGTTGATGGCAACACTACTCCCACACATTGCATGGGGAGTACAAGTTGGAACAATGTGTCAGACAACTGTGGCCCCGATACTGGGGATCCTGTCTACCTGGACTTTCTATTCATCTAGGAACTTGGGATTGCAAGATTCATGTACAGCACAATCCATCCTATGCACTATTATCACAATAAACACACTAATACACCATACTTGCCTCTGTCGTGATTCCAACGTGGGTGCTGTTATGGGGATGATGAACTGCAAAATTACACAGTGTATGCGAACTGCAACAGCAAGGACAACACAGGCATGTGAGTACAGGCAACGTGACACATATGAGGGAGACACACCACCAGGGCTACACAACACATACACACCTAGGCCATCTGACTCATTGCCTACACTGATGTTGCCAGGGAAGACGGTGCAATGCACAGACACCACACCCATTCCCAGTTGTAGTCAAGTAGCCCACAGGTGCAGTAAGCAAATGGCAGTCAAATGTGTGACCACAGACAACGCACATCACTAAGTGAAGCACAGGTTTATTACACAGTAGCAACATGCCGTAACCACTACAGATGCAAGGTAACCCCACCTGGTAGCGGGCACACAGTCAACAACTGTAGACAGAAGGAAGTCCATGGGTGTGGCGCACATCACCTGTAGGGACACAACAGCTACCAGCCTGGATGTGCAATCACGTCGTCGGTGGACACAGTTGACCAAACGAATCTGAAAGTACCCTGTGAAGGACAGAAATGACACACAGTCAAAAGCAATGCAGTACAGGACAGAACAGCAAAACTCATGCACAATACATGTTACAAGATACCCACCCAGAACCAAGTTAGCATGTCAACACTGTTGGGGAGTACAGCCCACCTGTCACCACACATCGCAACACACATCCTGTCAAGTAGCCCATGGACACACTCCAACAGCACCAGAGCACCACCCACACATCATGCCAACTCACATCATTCACATGACACCTCAGGATACTCACATTCAGCTAAAGAAGTTGGTGATGAGCTGTGTGCGGACATCACCATCACCATCATCATCATCATCGTCACTGGCATCGTGGTCCAGGCCAGGATCCTCCACAGGTGGCGGATGTTGGTCATCGTCATCCTGGATGAGAGGCAACTCCTTCCGCACTGCCAGGTTGTGGAGCATGCAGCAGACGATGATAATCTTGCACACTTTCGCAGGGGCATATGGGAGGGACCCTCCGGTCTTGTCCAGGCAGCGGAAGCGGCTCTTCAGGAGACCAAAGGTCCGCTCAATCACTCTCCTGGTCCGACCATGTGCCTCATTGTAGCGCATCTGGGCAGGTGTCACAGGGTTCCTGAGGGGTGTCAGCAACCACGGCATGTTGGGGTATCCCGAGTCACCTACGGACAGACAAGTGCACATCAGCTGACTTGGAAAAGTGGGCGGAATACTACAGATCAGATCACACACAATGGCACAAAGTCAGTACACACCGACAAGCCAGGCACGCTGGTTCTGCATCTGTGCCATCAACCTGGGGATGCGACTACTCCTCATCACAAAGGCATCGTGTGCTGAACCAGGGAAACGGGCACACACGTGTGTGATGGTCATGTCTGCAAGACACACCACCAGTGCATTGACCGAGTGGTAGTGCTTGCGGTTCCTGTAGGCCTGCTCCTGGGCCTGTGGTGGTACCAAAGCCACATGTGTCCCATCAATGGAGCCAATGACATGCGGCATCCTCCCCAGGGCATAAAAGTCACTCTTCACGTCAGTGAGTCGTCGCAGTCTAGGGAAATAGATGTACCGGTTCAGGAAGAGCAACATTGCCGCCAAGAACATCGCGGAGCACACGGCTGAACATGGTCTGTGACATCCCACCAGCAGACGCCACAGTATGTTGGAAGGTACCGGTGGCAAAGAAGTGTAGGGCTGCCATCACCTTCACTTTGGGGGTCAGCGCTGTAGGATACGGCCGGCCAGGCTGCAAATGTGGGGACAACTGCACTGCCAAATCCTCAATCAGCTGCCTGGTGAAGCGGTACCGTCGGATGCTGTCCCGTTCCACCATCGTTGCCAGGTCTGGGAATGGCCGATGGACAGCAGGAGCCCTGCAGTGCAGAGGAGAAGTAAGCAAGATCGTCAGTCACCCCACATATGCGGCATTGAACACACTCAAGATCCCAACATACATCATCATGAGGCACAACTACATGAAGTGTGCAGTACCGGAACGACATTTATGGTACATACATGGCCAACATCTGTCAACACGGTCCTACAGGTGGCATCAATTTGTCCCAGGTTGGCCCATTGGATATCATGATGCTGTGTCACAGTCACCCCCCAGTGACATGTGAGGACAGATGTGCCCCAGGCACCACAGCTCAACGACAGGCACATTCCCAGGGACCCTGTAATGCCACATGGACACTGGCATCACCTGGAGTATCATGTGTACACCACAACAAAACAAACATGACCCCCACAGGTAGTGGCCACACTTGCCATGGCAGGAGAGCCATGGACGTCTGTGACACACACGCACAACATCAGAGTCCATGCACACACAACGTGGATGTGGAGACTGTCTCCCATTGTGCACATGAAATCAGAGACATTGTAAACACTACATGCACAAAGACTGTGGAGGGCCATCACTATTGTGCCACTGGGACACCCTGGCTCAAACATACCGTCCCACATGGGACTCACGGGGTATGTGACATGACATACACAAACACCACTGTGAAATGTGACCATGGCACATGCACAGATATGAACAGTTGCACATCACAGTGGTCACGTACACGTAACACCCAGGATCCTGTCCCCATTAACACGTGCACAGCCTGGGGGTGGCTGCCCACAGGTGACACCCACAGGACAACATGTACACCAACATACACACAATAGGAAATGCAGCCTTACATGCCTTATGATAAGGTTTGGACAGGCTGTCGTGATGTAGGTGTGCCCCTCACTCCCTGGGAGCTATCTGTGGCTGGCATATGTCCATCTGAGACAGGCATGCTGACATATGCCAGTCACATGTACAGTGATGCGTTGAACAGCAATGGACCGATCGGTGCCTCCGGCCGGCCCATTGCTTTCAATGTGTGCGGGCACGCATTGTACCCCTGTGCGCGTTGTACTGCAATGGACCGATCGGTGCCTCCGGCCGGCCCATTGCATTCAATGTGTGCGGGTACGCGTTGTACCCCTGTGCGCGTTGTACTGCAATGGACCGATCGGTGCCTCCGGCCGGCCCATTGCATTCAATGTGTGCGGGTACGCGTTGTACCCCTGTGCGCGTTGTACTGCAATGGACCGATCGGTGCCTCCGGCCGGCCCATTGCATTCAATGTGTGCGGGTACGCGTTGTACCCCTGTGCGCGTTGTACTGCAATGGACCGATCAGTGCCTCCGGCCGGCCCATTGCATTCAATGTGTGCGGGTACTCGTTGTACCCCTGTGCGCGTTGTACTGCAATGGACCGATCGGTGCCTCCGGCCGGCCCATTGCTTTCAATGTGTGCGGGTACTCGTTGTACCCCTGTGCGCGTTGAACAGCAATGGACCGATCGGTGCCTCCGGCCGGCCCATTGCTTTCAATGTGTGCGGGTACGCGTTGTACCCCTGTGCGCGTTGAACAGCAATGGACCGATCGGTGCCTCCGGCCGGCCCATTGCTTTCAATGTGTGCGGGTACGCGTTGTACCCCTGTGCGCGTTGA
Source organism: Calotriton arnoldi (assembly GCA_963921515.1). Classification (NCBI taxonomy): domain Eukaryota; kingdom Metazoa; phylum Chordata; class Amphibia; order Caudata; family Salamandridae; genus Calotriton; species Calotriton arnoldi. Next base: position 11,637 of record CAWUFW010028967.1, on the reverse strand, counting down.
ACAGCAATGGACCGATCGGTGCCTCCGGCCGGCCCATTGCTTTCAATGTGTGCGGGTACGCGTTGTACCCCTGTGCGCGTTGTACCTCAATGGACCGATCGGTGCGCACCCATTGACAATGGGCTTGCCTGGCAACGGACGCGTTTTCGAATATTCGAACGAGTCGGTTGCTGGAAAATCAGTTGGTCACCCACAACAATGTTGCAAAATCATGTATGTCATGAAGTTGAAATTTTGAAGGATGCTGTGGGCGTGTTTTGGTGCTGCTATTCCATGGATTGGCCAGATTCAGAAGATGCAAACGACTTGGACCTATCACTTTGGACACAAGGGACAGTATCTGCCTCTCCAGCACATATATATTGCTGCATGTTCCCCTGAGAGCCCACTTGCCTGCACTACATGCTCCAGGACGACATCTGCCACTGCACTGCTGCTGTCTCTGCCCCTCTGGACCCTGCAATGGCACGTACTGTGGAGAGAGCCCCAGCCTTCAGCCTTGAAGAGAACCAGGCCCTGCTGGACAGCCTACTTCCACAGTACAGCAAGCTGTATGGGACACCAGGGGAGCAGGTGAGTGTTCTGTGCACTGCCTTTCTGAATGTGCATTTTGTCTGACTAGCAAGGCTGAGAGTCAGCACACCACTGGCTAGCAGGCTCACTGAGTAGTTGTCACCCCCATAGTGTGTAGTGACTTGCACTGGACAGGTATGGTGCAGTGACAGTGCTTCTGAACAGGGTTTTACTCCCCATGCAATGATACCATGTAGTGACTTCTGGAAAACTGTCCATGGGCAGCCGTGCACTGCCTGGGTACACCATGTGCCCCTGTGATTGCGACATGTATATGCAACTGTGTCATGCACGGATATGTTGCATGTGTAGTAATGTCCTTATCACTTTGTCATCCTGACAGGCTTCTGCCCATCGGAAGCATGAGATCTGGAAGGACATCGTCCGGGCTGTCCGGTCCGTGGGGGTCTACAAGCGCCGGATCCGCAACTGCCAAAAGAGGTGGCAGGACCTTCGGGGCTGGACCCGGAGGATTGCACGGGTCCAGCTGAAGCTGTCGCCTCCTCGCAGGAGGGGCGGAACACGGACCCTGACCCCCCACATGCTCAGGATCCTGGCGGTGGTCTTTCCAGACCTGGATGGGCAGCTGAAGGCCAGAGAGCAGCAAGGAGGGGGTGAGTCAAAGACTGCACTGTGTACTCTGTCTAACATGCTATGTGCCCTCCTCGGGCCAGGTTGAACTGCCACAGTACAGCAGTCATGTTGTCCAGGAGCCATGTCCCTCTATTGTGCACTGCCCACTCCTCATCTGATACCCAGGTGTGGCCCTTACATGCAGGGAATTCTGTCACTTAGGACTGTGTCCTTGCAGTTTGCTTGACTCAAGGTGGGAGACAGCATCTGTTTCCCTGACTCTGTGGTGGGCATCATGGGTGGGTCCATTGCTTACACAATGCCTGTATTCTGACATGTATTCAGCGTGTTACTTTGATCTGTGGTCCAATTGCTGAGCTGATCCACCACATGTGGCTGGGGTACCTGGCACACACCCATGCTGCGGGTGGGAACAATGTTTGGGCCCCAGGAGTATGTATATGACGTGTGTCACACATACTTAGCCAGCTGCCTACAGTCCAGGGCTCATCCCTCATTCATGTGGGGCTGGACAGTCATGCCTACTCCAGGCCATACAATACACTCTGTACTCCCACTCCCGTGTATCAGAGGACACATTGTGCACAGTGATTTGACCCCTCAGGTGTCTGCCTCTGTGTCAGTGTGCTGTGGATTAGTCGCCAGGACTGCTGTGGAGTTTCTTGGTAGGGGCTCAGCATGCCACTGGAGATGTGACCATAGGAGACGATACTTGTGTGACACATAGGTGTCTGATCAGCTGCCCATGCAGACTGGGGCATGTAAATGTGAAGTTCAGGCAGCTGTTCCCCATGCACAGCAGAGTGTGAGGGGCTCAGGTTCAGAGGGTAGTGTCACAGGTCTCCCATATGTCCAATAGGTATGACCTGGACAGATGAGGGTTAAGAGGATGTGTTGTGGGGGATGTACATGTGCACTTGTGCAGCTCCAGGACTTGCATTCCCCATGACCTACTATTGTGACACAGTGCAGAGTGTTGTTGTCTGGCTGCAAAGTCATACATCACTGAGACAGTGATGTATGACTTTGCAGTCATGCCTCCGCCATGGCATGTGTCTACTGATTGGTGATCCTGCAGGGGAGTGACATGTGCTACATGCACACCATAGTGGCGCTGGCTATCAGGACATGGGTGCATCATGGTGTCTGTCGCTGGTATGCATCACATGCATTTCCTATTTGACTCTGGGCATCCCTTACATCCGTAAACCTGTACTGACTCAGTGGCAAGAGCTGTGATGTGTCCACACCGTGTCCTCTGCACTGTCCAACTACTGTGTACTTGGTGCATGTGTCAACACTGGGGTGTTGCAATCCAACAGACACCAGACAGATGGGTGCAAGGCCATGTGGGATGTGAGTGCCATGCTTGGCATCAGACTGACAATTGACTTCTCCTGTTCAATTAGTGCACTTTTAGCAATGTACAACTAATGATGCCAGGGCTTGCTCTGTGATGTGCTGTGCTCACAGTGGTGTGTGCGTTATGTGCAGGTGACTGATGTCTGTCTGTTTCCCCATTGTTTGCAGATACATCCACGGCCACGGAAGGGGACAGCTCCACGGACCAGGAGGAGCCGGAGAGCCAGACTGGGTCAGCAGCCGAGGAGTGGTCGGAGGGACCCAGTGGCACGGAGGGCGAGGGGAGCCACACCGAGGAGTCCTCAGCAGCATCCACCTCAGCTGAGGACCAGAGCAACTCGGAGGATGACTCCCTTGTGGAGGCGGGTGTCAGCAGCCACCACACCCCAGCTAGTGTTGCTGTCCCCGCCACCACCAGCACCACCACCGCCCTCCCATCGGCTCCCATTCCCCAGGTCCGTGGAGGCTCCCATGTCCGGGAGCGTGTCTCCTTTGGGCCAGGCACCGCACCCCCTGCCCCTGTGTCCCCTGCTGCCCTGAGTGAGGAGTCTGTGTACCTCCTTCGCCAGCTCCATGTAGGGCAGACAGCCATGCTGAGTGTCCTCCATGCGCACACCGCGCTGTTGACTCAGCTGGTGTCGTTCATGGAGGGCATCTCATCGGGCATGTCTGACCTACAGAGGGGCAATAGGTCCATGGACTCCTCCCTGACGGCAGCAGTGTCCCTCCTCAAACGGTCCCTCACCCCTCCTGCCTCTGCTCCATCCACACTCCCCAGCACCTTACCCATCCCAGGCACACACACACTGGCACAGGCACACACCAGCACACACACATCCAGCACACTGACACACACGCCAATGACAAAACGCACACGCACGCACATTCAGGGGACTGAAGCCAGACTCACAGGGGATGGGGCCCTGGAACACACACACGCATCCACATGCACTGCGCAGTCCTCAGTTCCCTCTCCCTCCAAAGCACCCTCCCTTGCCTCACCTGCAACCCCAAAGTCACAGCAGCTCTTCCTCTGTGACCTCGGCCTCTTCCCCACCGATGAAGCTGCTCCAGCATCCCGGGGGAAGAGGAAGCCCACCCACACGGAGCAGAGTGCCCCTCGCCCCCGGACACCCTCCCCCAGGCGCAGACGGACTGAGGCCCCCACCCGCAAGTCCCCCGGAGTGCTAAGAGCAAGACCCCGCCACCGCCCTGCAGCTCAGGCACAAGGTCTCCGTCCTCCATCCCTCAGGCCCCCACTGCACAGGTGCCCCCACCACACCCTGCCCCAGGTTCCCCCACCCACAGATATACCATCCCCAAGATGCTCCGGCCTTCTCCCCTGCCACTTGCTCTCCCAGCACCACACCCCCCGCTGCGCTTGTCTGTGCCACTGATGTGGTGAGGGTGTCCCCCCCTCTGTCCAACCCACCTTGCCTGTTCCCCATTCTCCTCCCCTGGAGGTAGGCACTGCAGTGGAGTCCACTACCGCCCTGTCGGACTTGGGCACTGCAGTGGCGGACCTGTCCACCCCATCTGCAGGGTCCACTGCAGTTGTGCCGGCACCCACGACATCTGTGTCATGCCCCCAGTTGTGCCGGCACACACCATGTCAGACACCTCCACTGCAGTTGTCAGTGGCTCTCCAGCACCCACCACCCCTTCCCTGACTCCCCCTGGTGAGCCCTGATCCTGTCCCTGCGGTGCCTGGCCTGCCCCCCGGTTGCCCCTCCTAGTGGATTGTCCCTGGTATTGTGCAGGCATGCGTAGGGTGACATCTGCCAGTGTCACCCTGTTTGAACTTTGACAATGGACTGGCCATTGGCCTTTGCTCTTTTTCAGGACTTCGTTTGGCCTCAACACATATGCTGAATAAAGCAACTTTCTTTTCTCTAGTGCTCATGCTTCAGATGTACATGTTGTTGGTGCAGCTAACCATGCCCTTGCTGCAGTGATGGTGATATCTGGTCTCATGATTATGAAGTGTTACTGTGCAGGAACCCATGTGGTCCAGGGGGAATGTGTCCTATCATGTGGTGTATCCATGTCATCAATAGCAGCATCTGAGGGTGTCATGTGTTCAGTATTTGGCAATGGGTTTCCTACTTACATTGGCAATTTCATATCTGTGGCTTCCACCCCTGCACATCTGTTGTGCCTGCCATCGTTGCATTTGTCTACTTCCCTGACCGTGTTGCCATCTCCAGTGGACATGCAGGTTTGGGCATCAATGGGGAGGGACTCATCCGTGTAGTCAGTGCAACATTGCTATACAAGTGTGTTGGATCTGTGCTGATGATTCCGTTGGCACATCCATGACCAGGCTGATGTGATGGGAGCCCTCATTTGGTGCTAATTGTTGATTGTGTGACCAAGTGCTCAGCTGACATGATGGGGCCCTACTGAGGCAACATATGGCACAGCTTTCCTCACACAGGAGTGGAGTCCCCTCATGGCAGTGTGTACACGTGTGACATTGCCTGCGCCCAAGGTGTGTGTTGTATGTGCATGTCTGTGTGTTCACTTCCATTCATCTGCGCATGCTGTGATCCCTAGTGTTGTACCTGTTTGTGATGCTTGCTGACTTGAGCTATGTTCCCCCAAAGTCTTCTCCCTGTGTTCTCTGTGATGTGGGTGCATGGCACATTACTGGTCATCAGGGTGTCACCCATAGGTGTGTTTGCTGTCAGGGCAGAGTTTGTGTGCTGACGCAGATGGGTCACAGTCAGGTTTCCCTTTGGCACTTGTTGTTTGCCCCTGTCATGTGATTTCCAGTTTGTGTTATCTTTCAGTGATTGTGACACGTTGTGTGTGTGACTGCTGGCACTCCTTAGGGTCCGGGCTGCAATGTTGGTTGTTGTCTATGTGTGTTCTTTGTGGGTGACCTTGGCTTCTTCATTGGTGTGTGACTGTGGCTGGGATCCCATTGGTCGGTGTGGTATTGCCGTCATGTCCATGTACAGCGTAGTGTGCAGTGTGTCAGACATTCAGGAGTCTTGTTGAGTGTCCATGTGTGATGTGTTTCTACACCTTGGTTCCCACCCACCACCCTGGAATAGTAATGGGTGCATGTGCAATGTCACCAGTGCATGTGTACTTCACTGCTGCACATTGTTGGAGGTCGAGGGGTGTGGTCTTGAGTGTGTGCAGATGAGAGTTGTTGCCCGGCTAGTCCCCTGCCTCCATGTTGGCCTTGGCTTACTGGCCATGCTGATTGATTTGTGCTTGTGTAGGTGTGATGGTAGTTAGTTGCTCAGGACACCTGACTGTGGTTCACAGTGTGAACGACATTTAGCTTTGTCATCACAGTGGTATTTTTCTTCAGCCCAGGGTCACCACATTGTGGGGGCCCTGGGGGTGGTGCTGTGGTGTGTCTGTGACTTGCTGTGTCAGTTGTTGTTCCTACGTGCCTGTGTGACATGTGTGTTTTGTGCTCCCTCTCACCTGTCAATGCCTGCTTGCCCACATAGGGGATTTGGATCCATGAGTTACCTTAGTGTGGCAGTGTATGCACATCTGTATGATTGGTATTCAGCTCTCCTCATGTGTTGTGTTGTTGCCTGGGGACACTGGCACCCCCACCCCTCACCTGCTGTGTATGATGACAGTGTTGGTCTGCCTGTTTGTGTTTGTGCATCTGCACCACTGCATTGGCATATCTTGGGTGTGCCATTGGCTGTATGTTGTTTGGTGTGTTTCCCCTGCTGTCCCTGGGACTCCTAGGTCATCGGTCAGCACAGTGATCATGGTTTGTGTGTCCCATTGCTGCCATGGTATGGTATCTGTTCACCTCACATCTGCTGTCTCCACAGGGTATCTGCATTTGTGTGCCCATTGGTGCAAATATGTGGGTCTGCATTCTGATGGTCACTTCTGTCATTGTGTCATTGATGACTGTTGACGGTCTCAGCCCCCATGGGTGTTGTTTGTCTGCACATGGCCAAAGGAATGTTTCATTTGCACTGCAGTATTTGGCTCCCCCAATTTATGTTGCAATGGGACACATACACTACTTTGCCACAGATGAGTTTTTGGTTCTGTGACCAGGAATGATCCATGCAGTTTGGCAGTTGCAGCTCTTTCTTTGTCAACAATTACCTTTTGGTCACTGTGATGATGAGGGTGTAGACCCCATTGCCACAATGGTCAAAATGTGCTTCAGCTATGGACCCCACACTTACCTTTTGGTCACTGTGATGATGGGGGTTTAGACCCCATTGCCACAATGGTCAAAATGTGCTTCAGCTATGGACCCCACACTTGCCTTTTGGTCACTGTGATGATGGGGGTTTAGACCCCATTGCCACAATGGTCAAAATGTGCTTCAGCTATGGACCCCACACTTGCCTTTTGGTCACTGTGATGATGGGGGTTTAGGCCCCATTGCCACAATGGTCATGGGCTGCTTGCATTGTGGGTGCCACACACATATATGTGTGGCACATGTGCTAGGGGGTCACATTGTATGTTCAATGTCATGTTCGGTGTTGTAGGCATTTGACACAGCCTGCTCACACGCTTGTCATGGTGGTGGGGGGATGTCTTAATCTTGCATTCCCTAGGTTGTGGTGTGCTTGTTGTGTCATGCATTGTCCATCCTATGAGTGGGGGTGGTAGTAGTGGTAGGCATCCAGCCCCCTGGCTAAGGGTGGTAGTAGTGGTAGGCATCCAGCCCCCTGGCTAAGGGTGGTAGTAGTGGTGGGCATCCTGCCCCCCTGGGTGAGGGTGGTAGTAGTGGTAGGCATCCTGCCCCCTGGCTAAGGGTGGTAGTAGTGGTAGGCATCCAGCCCCCTGGCTAAGGGTGGTAGTAGTGGTGGGCATCCTGCCCCCTGGCTAAGGGTGGTAGTAGTGGTGGGCATCCTGCCCCCCTGGGTGAGGGTGGTAGTAGTGGTGGGCATCCTGCCCCCTGGCTAAGGGTGGTAGTAGTGGTAGGCATCCAGCCCCCTGGCTAAGGGTGGTAGTAGTGGTGGGCATCCTGCCCCCTGGGTGAGGGTGGTAGTAGTGGTGGGCATCCTGCCCCCTGGCTAAGGGTGGTAGTAGTGGTGGGCATCCTGCCCCCCTGGGTGAGGGTGGTAGTAGTGGTGGGCATCCTGCCCCCCTGGGTGAGGGTGGTAGTAGTGGTGGGCATCCTGCCCCCTGGCTAAGGGTGGTAGTAGTGGTGGGCATCCTGCCCCCTGGGTGAGGGTGGTAGTAGTGGTGGGCATCCTGCCCCCTGGGTGAGGGTGGTAGTAGTGGTGGGCATCCTGCCCCCTGGCTAAGGGTGGTAGTAGTGGTAGGCATCCTGCCCCCTGGCTAAGGGTGGTAGTAGTGGTAGGCATCCAGCCCCCTGGCTAAGGGTGGTAGTAGTGGTGGGCATCCTGCCCCCTGGCTAAGGGTGGTAGTAGTGGTGGGCATCCTGCCCCCCTGGGTGAGGGTGGTAGTAGTGGTGGGCATCCTGCCCCCTGGCTAAGGGTGGTAGTAGTGGTAGGCATCCAGCCCCCTGGCTAAGGGTGGTAGTAGTGGTGGGCATCCTGCCCCCTGGGTGAGGGTGGTAGTAGTGGTGGGCATCCTGCCCCCTGGCTAAGGGTGGTAGTAGTGGTGGGCATCCTGCCCCCCTGGGTGAGGGTGGTAGTAGTGGTGGGCATCCTGCCCCCCTGGGTGAGGGTGGTAGTAGTGGTGGGCATCCTGCCCCCTGGCTAAGGGTGGTAGTAGTGGTGGGCATCCTGCCCCCCTGGGTGAGGGTGGTAGTAGTGGTGGGCATCCTGCCCCCCTGGGTGAGGGTGGTAGTAGTGGTGGGCATCCTGCCCCCTGGCTAAGGGTGGTAGTAGTGGTAGGCATCCTGCCCCCTGGCTAAGGGTGGTAGTAGTGGTAGGCATCCTGCCCCCTGGCTAAGGGTGGTAGTAGTGGTAGGCATCCTGCCCCCTGGCTAAGGGTGGTAGTAGTGGTAGGCATCCTGCCACCCTGGCTAAGGGTGGTAGTAGTGGTAGGCATCCAGCCCCCTGGCTAAGGGTGGTAGTAGTGGTGGGCATCCAGCCCCCTGGGTAAGGGTGGTAGTAGTGGTAGGCATCCAGCCCCCTGGCTAAGGGTGGTAGTAGTGGTAGGCATCCAGCCCCCTGGTTGAGGGTGGTAGTAGTGGTAGGCATCCAGCCCCCTGGCTAAGGGTGGTAGTAGTGGTAGGCATCCTGCCCCCTGGGTGAGGGTGGTAGTAGTGGTAGGCATCCTGCCCCCCTGGGTGAGGGTGGTAGTAGTGGTAGGCATCCTGCCCCCTGGGTGAGGGTGGTAGTAGTGGTAGGCATCCAGCCCCCCTGGCTAAGGGTGGTGGTAGGCATCCAGCCCGCCCTGGGTGAGGGTGGTAGTAGTGGTAGGCATCCAGCCCCCCTGGCTAAGGGTGGTAGTGGTGGTGGGCATCTGGCACCCCCTGGCTAAGGGTGGTTGTGGTGGTTGGCATCCAGCCCCCTGGGTTGGGGTGGTGGCGCGCATTCAGGCCCCTGTGTGCATATGTGGCATTGGTGATGGGCATCCCGCCCCTATGGTGCTGCTGGTGTAAGTATATTCAGATTCCCAGTGTATGTGTGTGATGTGTCGTGTACGTGTTGTATGTGTTTTGTGGTTGGTGTCTGACTTACCTTCTGCGCCGTACGCGTCCGTGCCTGTTCCGGTAGTAGATGTAGAATATTGGTATGATCGGGACGAAGGGATTCATGGTTGGTTCGTGTCGTTCGTCCTTCTCGTTGCTTCGCGTCGTCCTCGTCGCTTGGCTTCGTCCTCGTCGCTTCGCTTCGTCCTCGTCGCTTCGCGTCGTCCTCGTCTGTGCTGTGTTCGTCTCGTAGCCGTGGATCGTGTTGTGGCGCGATTCGGAGCTTATGTGCGCCTCTCCCGGATGCTTTGACGTGCCGTGCGTAGCGACGGGTTCGGCGCGTACGGAAAGCGCATCGTACTTGTCCGGCCGGACGGGGCTGCATTTTCCCTTCCGTGCGACTCGATTCGGCGTTTCCGGATTCGCCTCGGTCGGAGAACAGGACCTGGTTTGGGTGAGTACGGCTCGGCCGGGATTTTTGCTGTTGTGCGCATCGTACTTGCTCGTTCGGTGTGCTGTACGGATCGGTCGGAAAACTGGCTTTCGCATGGCTTTTTTCCCGACCGAATAGTATTGGGTGCGCCTCCGACCGAGATCGGAATCGGCCCCCAAGTGTTATACTGACAAATATTGTAGTCTTTCATATATTGAAATATCGATTATTGGGTTATATTCATTTTAATGCTTATACTTAAAAGACTAATACGTACTGAATAAATAAAAACTAAAGAGTTGAAAAATAAACACTTTAACTGACACAAATTCTCTTTATTGACTGTACTAAAGTATTTGATGATTTTATTGTTATATGGTTGTGATACAGATGATTGCTCCTTTTAATTTGTCCTTGTCAGTGAACAAAGATCCATACAACAATTGGCGGGGCTTATTTAATGATTACACCCAAAGATTAAGATATAGAAAACCCCCTCTATCACCATGCACCCTACCTCGTGAGTTTACTAACATTTAAAAGGGAGGTTTTTACCTGTGAAAGGGTATAGTTTAACAAGCCACACTGCAAGTTTAAATTTAAATTGCAGCAGTCAGGCTACAATGGTAGACCTGAAGCCATGTTTTTCTTTGTCAGCCTAGTGGATGCCACAAAAAGTGTTGCAGTTCACAAGTGACATTTAACTTTTTATTACATGGATATTTTTTTGCATCATACACTATGCCCTCAAAGAAAAGTTAATGTTGCCAATTAGTAGTTGGCCAATTTTGTCAAACTTTAGAGGCCTGACCACATGCACTGGGGCCTGTTTAGCAGTGTTCCAGTGCCAAAGTTAAAAATAACCAGCAGCATCAGTACAGAAAAAGATGGGGGGGGTAATCATACCAATAATGGCACTTTCCTACACCCCCCTAGAGACTGGTTGAGCAGGGCGACCTAAGTAAAGACCCTAGTCTACCTCACAGCCTGAATCAGACATTGTAGGGTGCCTCCCTCAACTAGCAAGGGACTGAGGAATGCAACATCTGCTTGTGCATCAGAGGCAGAGGATGGGCTCTACACCAAAGTCAAAGTCTCAACTAGTTTTCCACAGTTCCAAATTAATCTTAGTCCAAAAACTGAGTGTACAAACATAGCAGTAACAAACATTATACCCACATTACAAGCATTAGTTTACTACCACAATCACCAAAAAGTTGAAATACAGATCTTAATTTTGTTTATAGAGTGCCTTTATATGAGATGATAACCTATCCTTGATATAAAGGTATTCCATTTTTAATGCTCCTGTGTTCCTCTATCCTGCAGATGTGTTGTGTAGGAAACTTCTTCTGCCTTGGTGATGTCACCTAATGTTTTTGCTTATGGTCTAAGTCCCAAGCACATGGCACTACAGGCACCCAGGTCCTATAAATTAGAGAATGATAGTAAGCTGCAGTATTAATTGTGCCACCCCCTAGAGTAGCTGTATAAAACATCTCTTAAGCCTGTTACCGCAGCCTGTAGTGCAGTTTTAAACGGTGTTTGGATAAATATCAAATTCCAAATATTGTGATACATGAATATCGTACCAAGAATAAAAATAAAAATATTGTGGATAGGAATATCGTAGATAAGAATAACATTTTAAGTGTTACATCATTGTATAAAATATCATTGTGAAAAATATCGTTGGCTGAATTATTTATTATGCTTTATGTGCTATTTTATTTATTTTAATGTTAATATTTAGGGCCTCATTACGATGGCAGTCGGGCAAGCTTCCGACCGCCATCGAAGTGGGAATGAGACAGCCTGACAAGGTGGTCTGTTACTGCCTTTTTCTGCAACTTGTGCTGCAGGCCTGAAAAGGCAGTACTCTGACCCCTTAGCCCCGATTTTACCTCCTGGTATTTACCCTCACCCCGGAAGAATGCAAAGTCACCAGCCTCTTCATTAACCTGACTTTGATGTTGGCTAAGCATAAAATCACAATGATGTTGAAGAATGCTGAGAGGCCTCGGATTGAGGGTTGGTGGGCGGATATAGTTTGATGGGCAACTTAGAAGGGTATTGCTCTACTTTGTGAAGCACACCAGGGTAGACGCCCCTTGGATCC
>CAWUFW010028966.1:0-20071 GCA_963921515.1 Calotriton arnoldi | reverse complement strand
TACATCCAATGATGCACCATCATCCAACTTAGGGTCGATTCCGATTCGGGCCGGAAAAAGCACCGACCGACTCGGATCCGGAAAAAATACCGACCGACACGTACCAGTGGCGCCCGACACGCCAAGTACGATGCAAGCCGCGATAAATCCGACCGACACGTCAGGAAACCAAGCCGACCGACCGAGCCGCTCGGAAAATAGCAATCCGGCCGGAAAAACACGCGAATCCAACCGACCGACACGCACCCGGAACAAATCCGACCGAATCGTACCCGCCAACTCCAACCCGCAAAGTACGATGCAAGGCGCGAAAACACGACCGAGTCGGACGGAGGACAAGCCGTACGACCGACACGCATACAAAACCGAGCCGAAGCAACACAATACACCGCGACCGACGCGTACGCAGCATACAAAACTGCACAAACACAGCGTGAACGAAACGGAAAACACCGTACGAGACCAATGCAGGGTCCGACTCGGTCACAAGAACGTTTCCAACATACACAAACAGCACAAAGGAAAAATCACCCAAAAAAAGGCCAAACAAGCAATTACCAAGCCAATAAATACTGGAGGGGGGTGGGGACAGAGAACAAAGACACACCCACAACTCCACCTATATAAAGGACACAAATCACTACCATGAGCCTTTGCAAATGCCATTCCACTGCCAGCACCCAAGAGAAAGCAACCACACACCCACAGCTCATCCCTCACACAAGCCGCACACCAACAAATACCTACCTCACATACACCCAGCACAACACACACCCACACACCCTCACCTGCACACCAACACACACATCACCCACCATCACCACCCATCACCATGCCCCCCAAGAAGAATCACAAGTTCCTAGATTGTGAATTGGAAGTCCTGGTAGACGAGATCCTCAGGGTAGAGCCACAGCTGTTTGGCACATTGGTCCAACAGACCCCCATGTCGCAGAAAACCAAGATGTGGGAGAGGATCATCAACAGGGTGAACGCACAATCACCATGTCGGCGCACAAAGACCGACATCCAGAACAGGTGGTATGACGTGCGCAGGAGGGTACGGAAACTGCTGAAGCAAGATTACATCAACAGCCAACACACCGGCAGTGGCCCTCCTGCCAAGCCAATATACCTCAGGCCCTGGGAGGAGAAGGTGCGGGCCATCCTACCGCCAGTGAGCATATATGGACTAGAGGACATCCCAGAGCCTGGTGAGTACACAACAAATGTACACAATATACTGCCACAAAACACACACACATCACTGTCAAGGGGAGAGTCAAACCATGCACTCATAGCAATTACACAGCAACTAGAACAGAATCATCCCAAAATGTGTATGTCAGTCAGATAAACCCAACACATGCCATCAAAAAAGTCACATCCAACTGTGCCAACACATGTACAAACACAACCACAACTACAGCTAGGCAGTGGCACAAATAGAACTAACACACACATCCACACATGTAGCCACCACAACAACACCAACACACAGTGAAGACCACTCAAAGGAAGGAATTCTGTGTATGCTGGCCAAGTCAGTGTAGCCAATAGCATCATGGGAGTCGCAGTCACACATATTGCCCCCCCCACAACTGTCCCATCAACACCACCATGAACCATGCGCACATCACAGGGAGTGGAGAAGGACTCACAAGATGGCTGACACTGGCTACTGCTGTGGGGAGCACAAGGCCCTGCTGCCAACTGTGCACCAACAAACAGCAGGACACCACTGACTGACATCCTGAGAGACAACTTACACTCCCTGCAATGCAAGCACGTTCCATGGTGGGATATCTGGCTGGCTGGGTGGGAAGGGGGACTTGCAGCACTGACCATAGTCACCAGCACCTCCCCTCACCCCCCCCCCAACACAAACTCCACAGTACCCACCTGGTAGAATGCAATGCCCTCCATCCTAACACAAGATCCCACAAAGCACCACCACCCTGGCTTATGTTGTGTGAAGCACAGGGACACTCTTGGGACTCTTAGCCAAACAACTGCCAGGACAACACTCCCAGCCATCCTGTCAGCACAGCCAGCCCACCCCACAGGGAAGCAGAGTCAAAAGGAAGGAAGCATGGGCATGCTGGGAAGGGGGGTGGAGGCAATAGCATGATGGGAGTCGTAGTCACAGACATTGCTCAGCCTCACAACTGGCCCATCAACACCACCCTGAACCATGCTCACATCACAGGGAGTGGAGAAGGACTCACAAGATGGCTGACACTGGCTACTGCTGTGGGGAGCACAAGGCCCTGCTGCCAACTGTGCACCAACAAACAGCAGGACACCACTGACTGACATCCTGAGAGACAACTTACACTCCCTGCAATGCAAGCACGTTCCATGGTGGGATATCTGGCTGGCTGGGTGGGAAGGGGGACTTGCAGCACTGACCATAGTCACCAGCACCTCCCCTCACCCCCCCCCCCAACACAAACTCCACAGTACCCACCTGGTAGAATGCAATGCCCTCCATCCTAACACAAGATCCCACAAAGCACCACCACCCTGGCTTATGTTGTGTGCAGCACAGGGACACTCTTGGGACTCTTAGCCAAACAACTGCCAGGACAACACTCCCAGCCATCCTGTCAGCACAGCCAGCCCACCCCACAGGGAAGCAGAGTCAAAAGGAAGGAAGCATGGGCATGCTGGGAAGGGGGTGGAGGCAATAGCATGATGGGAGTCGTAGTCACAGACATTGCTCAGCCTCACAACTGGCCCATCAACACCACCCTGAACCATGCTCACATCACAGGGAGTGGAGAAGGACTCACAAGATGGCTGACACTGGCTACTGCTGTGGGGAGCACAAGGCCCTGCTGCCAACTGTGCACCAACAAACAGCAGGACACCACTGACTGACATCCTGAGAGACAACTTACACTCCCTGCAATGCAAGCACGTTCCATGGTGGGATATCTGGCTGGCTGGGTGGGAAGGGGGACTTGCAGCACTGACCATAGTCACCAGCACCTCCCCTCACCCCCCCCCAACACAAACTCCACAGTACCCACCTGGTAGAATGCAATGCCCTCCATCCTAACACAAGATCCCACAAAGCACCACCACCCTGGCTTATGTTGTGTGAAGCACAGGGACACTCTTGGGACTCTTAGCCAAACAACTGCCAGGACAACACTCCCAGCCATCCTGTCAGCACAGCCAGCCCACCCCACAGGGAAGCAGAGTCAAAAGGAAGGAAGCATGGGCATGCTGGGAAGGGGGTGGAGGCAATAGCATGATGGGAGTCGTAGTCACAGACATTGCTCAGCCTCACAACTGGCCCATCAACACCACCCTGAACCATGCTCACATCACAGGGAGTGGAGAAGGACTCACAAGATGGCTGACACTGGCTACTGCTGTGGGGAGCACAAGGCCCTGCTGCCAACTGTGCACCAACAAACAGCAGGACACCACTGACTGACATCCTGAGAGACAACTTACACTCCCTGCAATGCAAGCACGTTCCATGGTGGGATATCTGGCTGGCTGGGTGGGAAGGGGGACTTGCAGCACTGACCATAGTCACCAGCACCTCCCCTCACACCCCCCCAACACAAACTCCACAGTACCCACCTGGTAGAATGCAATGCCCTCCATCCTAACACAAGATCCCACAAAGCACCACCACCCTGGCTTATGTTGTGTGAAGCACAGGGACACTCTTGGGACTCTTAGCCAAACAACTGCCAGGACAACACTCCCAGCCATCCTGTCAGCACAGCCAGCCCACCCCACAGGGAAGCAGAGTCAAAAGGAAGGAAGCATGGGCATGCTGGGAAGGGGGTGGAGGCAATAGCATGATGGGAGTCGTAGTCACAGACATTGCTCAGCCTCACAACTGGCCCATCAACACCACCCTGAACCATGCTCACATCACAGGGAGTGGAGAAGGACTCACAAGATGGCTGACACTGGCTACTGCTGTGGGGAGCACAAGGCCCTGCTGCCAACTGTGCACCAACAAACAGCAGGACACCACTGACTGACATCCTGAGAGACAACTTACACTCCCTGCAATGCAAGCACGTTCCATGGTGGGATAACTGACTGGGTGGGTGGGTGGGTGGGAAGGAGGTCTGGCTGTCAACCAAACACAATCAATGCAGACCATGTTCACACCCCAGAGAATACATAGAAATGCCCAAATAATGCAGGACAATGTGCCACACCAATATCAACCCCTGACTGTGACGACTTAGGACAATACAATGTACAGGCCCGCACCCCGAGGCACAGTCACAACTGTCAGGTGTGTCAACCACTGATGCCTGCAGAAACATGACATACATTGTTTGTGTCTCCCAAAAACAGGTGATGATAGGGACACAGCAGCAGACGCTGAGGAGTCCCAGTCCCAGGCTCAAGAGGATGCCGAGCTCACTGGCGTCGTACAGCCTCTGTCCTCCTCGGACGATGAACAACCTGGCACATCCGGTGCAAGTCAACATGCTGCACCAGCAGGACCACCAGCTGCAGCACCAGCAGGTCCACCAGCTGCACCCCCTGCACCCACCCCTCCAACGACTGTCACCACGAATACCATCCCTGCCGACATGGACAGAATAAGGAACAACACCAGCGCAGTGACCCTGGACCAACCTGGGGCCATGGACACCACCACCACCACCAACCCCCAAGGTGGACCAGGGTTATCTGTGCGTGCAACTGCACACACTGCACATGTCAGCAGGGGTGGTGGGAGGGGTGGGAGACAGAGGTCGCTGCTTGCAGACGTTGCTGGTGTGCATGAAGACCCACAACTGGTACGCATAGCTGATGCGTACCAGTCCAGCACCGGAGAGCTCAGCCAGGTAGTGGGGCTCCTCAGAGACATCAAACAGCAGCAGGCTGCCCATCATGCCCGCTTGGACTCCCACATGTCCCAAGTGGAGTCACACATGTCACGTGTGGACTCCCACATGTCACGTGTGGACTCCCACATGACCCGCGTGGAGTCCAAGTGGGATGTACTACATGAGATGACGGCGGTGCACAGGGACATTTTACAATGCCTCCGCCAGATGAACAGCAACCAGTCCACACCTCCCTGTGTGCCAACAACATCTGGTACCGAACAAACTGCAACTGCCACAGGGAGGGAGGAGGACTCTGGCGGAGAGTCCCCTGCACCGCAGCAGCCTGCACTTGAGGGCCCCCCCCCAAGAAGAGGGGTCGTCCGAGGAGGGGAAAGTGAGAGGCTGATGGCCAAGCGCAACTCCCAGGAAGCCTGAACCTGTTCTGGATTTTCGCCTTTGTGCACAGACTGTTCACCCTGTTGATGGCAACACTACTCCCACACATTGCATGGGGAGTATAAGTTGGAACAATGTGTCAGACAACAGTGGCCCCGATACTGGGGATCCTGTCTACCTGGACTTTCTATTCATCTAGGAACTTGGGATTGCAAGATTCATGTACAGCACAATCCATCCTATGCACTATTATCACAATAAACACACTAATACACCATACTTGCCTCTGTCGTGATTCCAACGTGGGTGCTGTTATGGGGATGATGAACTGCAAAATTACACAGTGTATGCGAACTGCAACAGCAAGGACAACACAGGCATGTGAGTACAGGCAACGTGACACATATGAGGGAGACACACCACCAGGGCTACACAACACATACACACCTAGGCCATCTGACTCATTGCCTACACTGATGTTGCCAGGGAAGACGGTGCAATGCACAGACACCACACCCATTCCCAGTTGTAGTCAAGTAGCCCACAGGTGCAGTAAGCAAATGGCAGTCAAATGTGGGACCACAGACAACGCACATCACTAAGTGAAGCACAGGTTTATTACACAGTAGCAACATGCCGTAACCACTACAGATGCAAGGTAACCCCACCTGGTAGCGGGCACACAGTCAACAACTGTAGACAGAAGGAAGTCCATGGGTGTGGCGCACATCACCTGTAGGGACACAACAGCTACCAGCCTGGATGTGCAATCACGTCGTCGGTGGACACAGTTGACCAAACGAATCTGAAAGTACCCTGTGAAGGACAGAAATGACACACAGTCAAAAGCAATGCAGTACAGGACAGAACAGCAAAACTCATGCACAATACATGTTACAAGATACCCACCCAGAACCAAGTTAGCATGTCAACACTGTTGGGGAGTACAGCCCACCTGTCACCACACATCGCAACACACATCCTGTCAAGTAGCCCATGGACACACTCCAACAGCACCAGAGCACCACCCACACATCATGCCAACTCACATCATTCACATGACACCTCAGGATACTCACATTCAGCTAAAGAAGTTGGTGATGAGCTGTGTGCGGACATCACCATCACCATCATCATCATCATCGTCACTGGCATCGTGGTCCAGGCCAGGATCCTCCACAGGTGGCGGATGTTGGTCATCGTCATCCTGGATGAGAGGCAACTCCTTCCGCACTGCCAGGTTGTGGAGCATGCAGCAGACGATGATAATCTTGCACACTTTCGCAGGGGCATATGGGAGGGACCCTCCGGTCTTGTCCAGGCAGCGGAAGCGGCTCTTCAGGAGACCAAAGGTCCGCTCAATCACTCTCCTGGTCCGACCATGTGCCTCATTGTAGCGCATCTGGGCAGGTGTCACAGGGTTCCTGAGGGGTGTCAGCAACCACGGCATGTTGGGGTATCCCGAGTCACCTACGGACAGACAAGTGCACATCAGCTGACTTGGAAAAGTGGGCGGAATACTACAGATCAGATCACACACAATGGCACAAAGTCAGTACACACCGACAAGCCAGGCACGCTGGTTCTGCATCTGTGCCATCAACCTGGGGATGCGACTACTCCTCATCACAAAGGCATCGTGTGCTGAACCAGGGAAACGGGCACACACGTGTGTGATGGTCATGTCTGCAAGACACACCACCAGTGCATTGACCGAGTGGTAGTGCTTGCGGTTCCTGTAGGCCTGCTCCTGGGCCTGTGGTGGTACCAAAGCCACATGTGTCCCATCAATGGAGCCAATGACATGCGGCATCCTCCCCAGGGCATAAAAGTCACTCTTCACGTCAGTGAGTCGTCGCAGTCTAGGGAAATAGATGTACCGGTTCAGGAAGAGCAACATTGCCGCCAAAACATCGCGGAGCACACGGCTGAACATGGTCTGTGACATCCCACCAGCAGACGCCACAGTATGTTGGAAGGTACCGGTGGCAAAGAAGTGTAGGGCTGCCATCACCTTCACCTTGGGGGTCAGCGCTGTAGGATACGGCCGGCCAGGCTGCAAATGTGGGGACAACTGCACTGCAAAATCCTCAATCAGCTGCCTGGTGAAGCGGTACCGTCGGATGCTGTCCCGTTCCACCATCGTTGCCAGGTCTGGGAATGGCCGATGGACAGCAGGAGCCCTGCAGTGCAGAGGAGAAGTAAGCAAGATCGTCAGTCACCCCACATATGCGGCATTGAACACACTCAAGATCCCAACATACATCATCATGAGGCACAACTACATGAAGTGTGCAGTACCGGAACGACATTTATGGTACATACATGGCCAACATCTGTCAACACGGTCCTACAGGTGGCATCAATTTGTCCCTGTTTGGCCCATTGGATATCATGATGCTGTGTCACAGTCACCCCCCAGTGACATGTGAGGACAGATGTGCCCCAGGCACCACAGCTCAACGACAGGCACATTCCCAGGGACCCTGTAATGCCACATGGACACTGGCATCACCTGGAGTATCATGTGTACACCACAACAAAACAAACATGACCCCCACAGGTAGTGGCCACACTTGCCATGGCAGGAGAGCCATGGACGTCTGTGACACACACGCACAACATCAGAGTCCATGCACACACAACGTGGATGTGGAGACTGTCTCCCATTGTGCACATGAAATCAGAGACATTGTAAACACTACATGCACAAAGACTGTGGAGGGCCATCACTATTGTGCCACTGGGACACCCTGGCTCAAACATACCGTCCCACATGGGACTCACGGGGTATGTGACATGACATACACAAACACCACTGTGAAATGTGACCATGGCACATGCACAGATATGAACAGTTGCACATCACAGTGGTCACGTACACGTAACACCCATGATCCTGTCCCCATGAACACGTGCACAGCCTGGGGGTGGCTGCCCACAGGTGACACCCACAGGACAACATGTACACCAACATACACACAATAGGAAATGCAGCCTTACATGCCTTATGATAAGGTTTGGACAGGCTGTCGTGATGTAGGTGTGCCCCTCACTCCCTGGGAGCTATCTGTGGCTGGCATATGTCCATCTGAGACAGGCATGCTGACATATGCCAGTCACATGTACAGTGATGCGTTGTACTGCAATGGACCGATCGGTGCCTCCGGCCGGCCCATTGCATTCAATGTGTGCGGGTACGCGTTGTACCCCTGTGCGCGTTGAACAGCAATGGACCGATCGGTGCCTCCGGCCGGCCCATTGCTTTCAATGTGTGCGGGTACGCGTTGTACCCCTGTGCGCGTTGAACAGCAATGGACCGATCGGTGCCTCCGGCCGGCCCATTGCATTCAATGTGTGCGGGTACGCGTTGTACCCCTGTGCGCGTTGAACAGCAATGGACCGATCGGTGCCTCCGGCCGGCCCATTGCATTCAATGTGTGCGGGTACGCGTTGTACCCCTGTGCGCGTTGTACTGCACTGGACCGATCGGTGCCTCCGGCCGGCCCATTGCATTCAATGTGTGCGGGTACGCGTTGTACCCCTGTGCGCGTTGAACAGCAATGGACCGATCGGTGCCTCCGGCCGGCCCATTGCATTCAATGTGTGCGGGTACGCGTTGTACCCCTGTGCGCGTTGAACAGCAATGGACCGATCGGTGCCTCCGGCCGGCCCATTGCTTTCAATGTGTGCGGGTACGCGTTGTACCCCTGTGCGCGTTGAACAGCAATGGACCGATCGGTGCCTCCGGCCGGCCCATTGCATTCAATGTGTGCGGGTACGCGTTGTACCCCTGTGCGCGTTGAACAGCAATGGACCGATCGGTGCCTCCGGCCGGCCCATTGCATTCAATGTGTGCGGGTACGCGTTGTACCCCTGTGCGCGTTGAACAGCAATGGACCGATCGGTGCCTCCGGCCGGCCCATTGCATTCAATGTGTGCGGGTACGCGTTGTACCCCTGTGCGCGTTGTACTGCAATGGACCGATCGGTGCCTCCGGCCGGCCCATTGCATTCAATGTGTGCGGGTACGCGTTGTACCCCTGTGCGCGTTGAACAGCAATGGACCGATCGGTGCCTCCGGCCGGCCCATTGCTTTCAATGTGTGCGGGTACGCGTTGTACCCCTGTGCGCGTTGAACAGCAATGGACCGATCGGTGCCTCCGGCCGGCCCATTGCTTTCAATGTGTGCGGGTACGCGTTGTACCCCTGTGCGCGTTGAACAGCAATGGACCGATCGGTGCGCACCCATTGACAATGGGCTTGCCTGGCAACGGACGCGTTTTCGAATATTCGAACGAGTCGGTTGCTGGAAAATCAGTTGGTCACCCACAACAATGTTGCAAAATCATGTATGTCATGAAGTTGAAGATTTGAAGGATGCTGTGGGCGTGTTTTGGTGCTGCTATTCCATGGATTGGCCAGATTCAGAAGATGCAAACGACTTGGACCTATCACTTTGGACACAAGGGACAGTATCTGCCTCTCCAGCACATATATATTGCTGCATGTTCCCCTGAGAGCCCACTTGCCTGCACTACATGCTCCAAGACGACATCTGCTACTGCACTGCTGCTGTCTCTGCCCCTCTGGACCCTGCAATGGCACGTACTGTGGAGAGAGCTTCAGCCTTGAAGAGAACCAGGCCCTGCTGGACAGCCTACTTCCACAGTACAGCAAGCTGTATGGGACACCAGGGGAGCAGGTGAGTGTTCTGTGCACTGCCTTTCTGAATGTGCATTTTGTCTGACTAGCAAGGCTGAGAGTCAGCACACCACTGGCTAGCAGGCTCACTGAGTAGTTGTCACCCCCCATAGTGTGTAGTGACTTGCACTGGACAGGTATGGTGCAGTGACAGTGCTTCTGAACAGGGTTTTACTCCCCATGCTATGATACCATGTAGTGACTTCTGGAAAACTGTCCATGGGCAGCCGTGCACTGCCTGGGTACACCATGTGCCCCTGTGATTGCGACATGTATATGCAACTGTGTCATGCACGGATATGTTGCATGTGTAGTAATGGCCTTATCACTTTGTCATCCTGACAGGCTTCTGCCCATCGGAAGCATGAGAGCTGGAAGGACATCGTCCGGGCTGTCCGGTCCGTGGGGGTCTACAAGCGCCGGATCCGCAACTGCCAAAAGAGGTGGCAGGACCTTCGGGGCTGGACCCGGAGGATTGCACGGGTCCAGCTGAAGCTGTCGCCTCCTCGCAGGAGGGGCGGAACACGGACCCTGACCCCCACATGCTCAGGATCCTGGCGGTGGTCTTTCCAGACCTGGATGGGCAGCTGAAGGCCAGAGAGCAGCAAGGAGGGGGTGAGTCAAAGACTGCACTGTGTACTCTGTCTAACATGTTATGTGCCCTCCTCGGGCCAGGTTGAACTGCCACAGTACAGCAGTCATGTTGTCCAGGAGCCATGTCCCTCTATTGTGCACTGCCCACTCCTCATCTGATACCCAGGTGTGGCCCTTACATGCAGGGAATTCTGTCACTTAGGACTGTGTCCTTGCAGTTTGCTTGACTCAAGGTGGGAGACAGCATCTGTTTCCCTGACTCTGTGGTGGGCATCATGGGTGGGTCCATTGCTTACACAATGCCTGTATTCTGACATGTATTCAGCGTGTTACTTTGATCTGTGGTCCAATTGCTGAGCTGATCCACCACATGTGGCTGGGGTACCTGGCACACACCCATGCTGCGGGTGGGAACAATGTTTGGGCCCCAGGAGTATGTATATGACGTGTGTCACACATACTTAGCCAGCTGCCTACAGTCCAGGGCTCATCCCTCATTCATGTGGGGCTGGACAGTCATGCCTACTCCAGGCCATACAATACACTCTGTACTCCCACTCCCGTGTATCAGAGGACACATTGTGCACAGTGATTTGCCCCTCAGGTGTCTGCCTCTGTGTCAGTGTGCTGTGGATTAGTCGCCAGGACTGCTGTGGAGTTTCTTGGTAGGGGCTCAGCATGCCACTGGAGATGTGACCATAGGAGACGATACTTGTGTGACACATAGGTGTCTGATCAGCTGCCCATGCAGACTGGGGCATGTAAATGTGAAGTTCAGGCAGCTGTTCCCCATGCACAGCAGAGTGTGAGGGGCTCAGGTTCAGAGGGTAGTGTCACAGGTCTCCCATATGTCCAATAGGTATGACCTGGACAGATGAGGGTTAAGAGGATGTGTTGTGGGGGGATGTACATGTGCACTTGTGCAGCTCCAGGACTTGCATTCCCCATGACCTACTATTGTGACACAGTGCAGAGTGTTGTTGTCTGGCTGCAAAGTCATACATCACTGAGACAGTGATGTATGACTTTGCAGTCATGCCTCCGCCATGGCATGTGTCTACTGATTGGTGATCCTGCAGGGGAGTGACATGTGCTACATGCACACCATAGTGGCGCTGGCTATCAGGACATGGGTGCATCATGGTGTCTGTCGCTGGTATGCATCACATGCATTTCCTATTTGACTCTGGGCATCCCTTACATCCGTAAACCTGTACTGACTCAGTGGCAAGAGCTGTGATGTGTCCACACCGTGTTCTCTGCACTGTCCAACTACTGTGTACTTGGTGCATGTGTCAACACTGGGGTGTTGCAATCCAACAGACACCAGACAGATGGGTGCAAGGCCATGTGGGATGTGAGTGCCATGCTTGGCATCAGACTGACAATTGACTTCTCCTGTTCAATTAGTGCACTTTTAGCAATGTACAACTAATGATGCCAGGGCTTGCTCTGTGATGTGCTGTGCTCACAGTGGTGTGTGCGTTATGTGCAGGTGACTGATGTCTGTCTGTTTCCCCATTGTTTGCAGATACATCCACGGCCACGGAAGGGGACAGCTCCACGGACCAGGAGGAGCCGGAGAGCCAGACTGGGTCAGCAGCCGAGGAGTGGTCGGAGGGACCCAGTGGCACGGAGGGCGAGGGGAGCCACACCGAGGAGTCCTCAGCAGCATCCACCTCAGCTGAGGACCAGAGCAACTCGGAGGATGACTCCCTTGTGGAGGCGGGTGTCAGCAGCCACCACACCCCAGCTAGTGTTGCTGTCCCCGCCACCACCAGCACCACCACCGCCCTCCCATCGGCTCCCATTCCCCAGGTCCGTGGAGGCTCCCATGTCCGGGAGCGTGTCTCCTTTGGGCCAGGCACCGCACCCCCTGCCCCTGTGTCCCCTGCTGCCCTGAGTGAGGAGTCTGTGTACCTCCTTCGCCAGCTCCATGTAGGGCAGACAGCCATGCTGAGTGTCCTCCATGCGCACACCGCGCTGTTGACTCAGCTGGTGTCGTTCATGGAGGGCATCTCATCGGGCATGTCTGACCTACAGAGGGGCAATAGGTCCATGGACTCCTCCCTGACGGCAGCAGTGTCCCTCCTCAAACGGTCCCTCACCCCTCCTGCCTCTGCTCCATCCACACTCCCCAGCACCTTACCCATCCCAGGCACACACACACTGGCACACACCAGCACACACACATCCAGCACACTGACACACACGCCAATGACAAAACGCACACGCAAGCACATTCAGGGGACTGAAGCCAGACTCACAGGGGATGGGGCCCTGGAACACACACACGCATCCACATGCACTGCGCAGTCCTCAGTTCCCTCTCCCTCCAAAGCACCCTCCCTTGCCTCACCTGCAACCCCAAAGTCACAGCAGCTCTTCCTCTGTGACCTCGGCCTCTTCCCCACCGATGAAGCTGCTCCAGCATCCCGGGGGAAGAGGAAGCCCACCCACACGGAGCAGAGTGCCCCTCGCCCCCGGACACCCTCCCCCAGGCGCAGACGGACTGAGGCCCCCACCCGCAAGTCCCCCGGAGTGCTAAGAGCAAGACCCCGCCACCGCCCTGCAGCTCAGGCACAAGGTCTCCGTCCTCCATCCCTCAGGCCCCCACTGCACAGGTGCCCCCACCACACCCTGCCCCAGGTTCCCCCACCCACAGATATACCATCCCCAAGATGCTCCGGCCTTCTCCCCCTGCCACTTGCTCTCCCAGCACCACACCCCCGCTGCGCTTGTCTGTGCCACTGATGTGGTGAGGGTGTCCCCCCCTCTGTCCAACCCACCTTGCCTGTTCCCCATTCTCCTCCCCTGGAGGTAGGCACTGCAGTGGAGTCCACTACCGCCCTGTCTGACTTGGGCACTGCAGTGGCGGACCTGTCCACCCCATCTGCAGGGTCCACTGCAGTTGTGCCGGCACCCACGACATCTGTGTCATGCCCCCCAGTTGTGCCGGCACACACCATGTCAGACACCTCCACTGCAGTTGTCAGTGGCTCTCCAGCACCCACCACCCCTTCCCTGACTCCCCCTGGTGAGCCCTGATCCTGTCCCTGCGGTGCCTGGCCTGCCCCCCGGTTGCCCCTCCTAGTGGATTGTCCCTGGTATTGTGCAGGCATGCGTAGGGTGACATCTGCCAGTGTCACCCTGTTTGAACTTTGACAATGGACTGGCCATTGGCCTTTGCTCTTTTTCAGGACTTCGTTTGGCCTCAACACATATGCTGAATAAAGCAACTTTCTTTTCTCTAGTGCTCATGCTTCAGATGTACATGTTGTTGGTGCAGCTAACCATGCCCTTGCTGCAGTGATGGTGATATCTGGTCTCATGATTATGAAGTGTTACTGTGCAGGAACCCATGTGGTCCAGGGGGAATGTGTCCTATCATGTGGTGTATCCATGTCATCAATAGCAGCATCTGAGGGTGTCATGTGTTCAGTATTTGGCAATGGGTTTCCTACTTACATTGGCAATTTCATATCTGTGGCTTCCACCCCTGCACATCTGTTGTGCCTGCCATCGTTGCATTTGTCTACTTCCCTGACCGTGTTGCCATCTCCAGTGGACATGCAGATTTGGGCATCAATGGGGAGGGACTCATCCGTGTAGTCAGTGCAACATTGCTATACAAGTGTGTTGGATCTGTGCTGATGATTCCGTTGGCACATCCATGACCAGGCTGATGTGATGGGAGCCCTCATTTGGTGCTAATTGTTGATTGTGTGACCAAGTGCTCAGCTGACATGATGGGGCCCTACTGAGGCAACATATGGCACAGCTTTCCTCACACAGGAGTGGAGTCCCCTCATGGCAGTGTGTACACGTGTGACATTGCCTGCGCCCAAGGTGTGTGTTGTATGTGCATGTCTGTGTGTTCACTTCCATTCATCTGCGCATGCTGTGATCCCTAGTGTTGTACCTGTTTGTGATGCTTGCTGACTTGAGCTATGTTCCCCCAAAGTCTTCTCCCTGTGTTCTCTGTGATGTGGGTGCATGGCACATTACTGGTCATCAGGGTGTCACCCATAGGTGTGTTTGCTGTCAGGGCAGAGTTTGTGTGCTGACGCAGATGGGTCACAGTCAGGTTTCCCTTTGGCACTTGTTGTTTGCCCCTGTCATGTGATTTCCAGTTTGTGTTATCTTTCAGTGATTGTGACACGTTGTGTGTGTGACTGCTGGCACTCCTTAGGGTCCGGGCTGCAATGTTGGTTGTTGTCTATGTGTGTTCTTTGTGGGTGACCTTGGCTTCTTCATTGGTGTGTGACTGTGGCTGGGATCCCATTGGTCGGTGTGGTATTGCCGTCATGTCCATGTACAGCGTAGTGTGCAGTGTGTCAGACATTCAGGAGTCTTGTTGAGTGTCCATGTGTGATGTGTTTCTACACCTTGGTTCCCACCCACCACCCTGGAATAGTAATGGGTGCATGTGCAATGTCACCAGTGCATGTGTACTTCACTGCTGCACATTGTTGGAGGTCGAGGGGTGTGGTCTTGAGTGTGTGCAGATGAGAGTTGTTGCCCGGCTAGTCCCCTGCCTCCATGTTGGCCTTGGCTTACTGGCCATGCTGATTGATTTGTGCTTGTGTAGGTGTGATGGTAGTTAGTTGCTCAGGACACCTGACTGTGGTTCACAGTGTGAACGACATTTAGCTTTGTCATCACAGTGGTATTTTTCTTCAGCCCAGGGTCACCACATTGTGGGGGCCCTGGGGGTGGTGCTGTGGTGTGTCTGTGACTTGCTGTGTCAGTTGTTGTTCCTACGTGCCTGTGTGACATGTGTGTTTTGTGCTCCCTCTCACCTGTCAATGCCTGCTTGCCCACATAGGGGATTTGGATCCATGAGTTACCTTAGTGTGGCAGTGTATGCACATCTGTATGATTGGTATTCAGCTCTCCTCATGTGTTGTGTTGTTGCCTGGGGACAATGGCACCCCCACCCCTCACCTGCTGTGTATGATGACAGTGTTGGTCTGCCTGTTTGTGTTTGTGCATCTGCACCACTGCATTGGCATATCTTGGGTGTGCCATTGGCTGTATGTTGTTTGGTGTGTTTCCCCTGCTGTCCCTGGGACTCCTAGGTCATCGGTCAGCACAGTGATCATGGTTTGTGTGTCCCATTGCTGCCATGGTATGGTATCTGTTCACCTCACATCTGCTGTCTCCACAGGGTATCTGCATTTGTGTGCCCATTGGTGCAAATATGTGGTTCTGCATTCTGATGGTCACTTCTGTCATTGTGTCATTGATGACTGTTGACGGTCTCAGCCCCCATGGGTGTTGTTTGTCTGCACATGGCCAAAGGAATGTTTCATTTGCACTGCAGTATTTGGCTCCCCCAATTTATGTTGCAATGGGACACATACACTACTTTGCCACAGATGAGTTTTTGGTTCTGTGACCAGGAATGATCCATGCAGTTTGGCAGTTGCAGCTCTTTCTTTGTCAACAATTACCTTTTGGTCACTGTGATGATGAGGGTGTAGACCCCATTGCCACAATGGTCAAAATGTGCTTCAGCTATGGACCCCACACTTGCCTTTTGGTCACTGTGATGATGGGGGTTTAGACCCCATTGCCACAATGGTCAAACTGTGCTTCAGCTATGGACCCCACACTTGCCTTTTGGTCACTGTGATGATGGGGATTTAGACCCCATTGCCACAATGGTCAAAATGTGCTTCAGCTATGGACCCCACACTTGCCTTTTGGTCACTGTGATGATGGGGGTTTAGGCCCCATTGCCACAATGGTCATGGGCTGCTTGCATTGTGGGTGCCACACACATATATGTGTGGCACATGTGCTAGGGGGTCACATTGTATGTTCAATGTCATGTTCGGTGTTGTAGGCATTTGACACAGCCTGCTCACACGCTTGTCATGGTGGTGGGGGGATGTCTTAATCTTGCATTCCCTAGGTTGTGGTGTGCTTGTTGTGTCATGCATTGTCCATCCTATGAGTGGGGGTGGTAGTAGTGGTAGGCATCCTGCCCCCTGGCTAAGGGTGGTAGTAGTGGTGGGCATCCTGCCCCCTGGGTGGGGGTGGTAGTAGTGGTGGGCATCCTGCCCCCTGGCTAAGGGTGGTAGTAGTGGTGGGCATCCTGCCCCCCTGGGTGAGGGTGGTAGTAGTGGTAGGCATCCTGCCCCCTGGCTAAGGGTGGTAGTAGTGGTGGGCATCCTGCCCCCTGGCTAAGGGTGGTAGTAGTGGTGGGCATCCTGCCCCCCTGGGTGAGGGTGGTAGTAGTGGTGGGCATCCTGCCCCCCTGGGTGAGGGTGGTAGTAGTGGTAGGCATCCAGCCCCCTGGCTAAGGGTGGTAGTAGTGGTGGGCATCCTGCCCCCCTGGGTGAGGGTGGTAGTAGTGGTAGGCATCCTGCCCCCCTGGTTGAGGGTGGTAGTAGTGGTAGGCATCCAGCCCCCCTGGCTAAGGGTGGTGGTAGGCATCCAGCCCCCCTGGCTAAGGGTGGTAGTAGTGGTGGGCATCCTGCCCCCTGGCTAAGGGTGGTAGTAGTGGTGGGCATCCTGCCCCCCTGGGTGAGGGTGGTAGTAGTGGTGGGCATCCTGCCCCCCTGGGTGGGGGTGGTAGTAGTGGTGGGCATCCTGCCCCCTGGCTAAGGGTGGTAGTAGTGGTGGGCATCCTGCCCCCCTGGGTGAGGGTGGTAGTAGTGGTAGGCATCCTGCCCCCTGGCTAAGGGTGGTAGTAGTGGTGGGCATCCTGCCCCCTGGCTAAGGGTGGTAGTAGTGGTGGGCATCCTGCCCCCCTGGGTGAGGGTGGTAGTAGTGGTGGGCATCCTGCCCCCTGGGTGAGGGTGGTAGTAGTGGTAGGCATCCAGCCCCCTGGCTAAGGGTGGTAGTAGTGGTGGGCATCCTGCCCCCCTGGGTGAGGGTGGTAGTAGTGGTAGGCATCCTGCCCCCCTGGTTGAGGGTGGTAGTAGTGGTAGGCATCCAGCCCCCCTGGCTAAGGGTGGTGGTAGGCATCCAGCCCCCCTGGCTAAGGGTGGTAGTAGTGGTAGGCATCCTGCCCCCCTGGGTGAGGGTGGTAGTAGTGGTAGGCATCCTGCCCCCCTGGTTGAGGGTGGTAGTAGTGGTAGGCATCCAGCCCCCCTGGCTAAGGGTGGTGGTAGGCATCCAGCCCCCCTGGCTAAGGGTGGTAGTAGTGGTGGGCATCCTGCCCCCTGGCTAAGGGTGGTAGTAGTGGTGGGCATCCTGCCCCCCTGGGTGAGGGTGGTAGTAGTGGTGGGCATCCTGCCCCCCTGGGTGAGGGTGGTAGTAGTGGTAGGCATCCTGCCCCCTGGGTGGGGGTGGTAGTGGTAGGCATCCAGCCCCCCTGGCTAAGGGTGGTGGTAGGCATCCAGCCCCCTGGCTAAGGGTGGTAGTAGTGGTGGGCATCCTGCCCCCTGGCTAAGGGTGGTAGTAGTGGTGGGCATCCTGCCCCCCTGGGTGAGGGTGGTAGTAGTGGTGGGCATCCTGCCCCCTGGGTGAGGGTGGTAGTAGTGGTAGGCATCCTGCCCCCTGGGTGGGGGTGGTAGTAGTGGTAGGCATCCAGCCCCCCTGGCTAAGGGTGGTGGTAGGCATCCAGCCCCCCTGGCTAAGGGTGGTAGTAGTGGTGGGCATCCTGCCCCCCTGGGTGAGGGTGGTAGTAGTGGTAGGCATCCTGCCCCCCTGGGTGAGGGTGGTAGTAGTGGTAGGCATCCAGCCCCCTGGCTAAGGGTGGTAGTAGTGGTGGGCATCCTGCCCCCCTGGGTGAGGGTGGTAGTAGTGGTAGGCATCCTGCCCCCTGGCTAAGGGTGGTAGTAGTGGTGGGCATCCTGCCCCCCTGGGTGAGGGTGGTAGTAGTGGTGGGCATCCTGCCCCCCTGGCTAAGGGTGGTAGTAGTGGTGGGCATCCTGCCCCCCTGGGTGAGGGTGGTAGTAGTGGTAGGCATCCTGCCCCCCTGGGTGGGGGTGGTAGTAGTGGTGGGCATCCTGCCCCCTGGCTAAGGGTGGTAGTAGTGGTGGGCATCCTGCCCCCCTGGGTGAGGGTGGTAGTAGTGGTAGGCAGCCTGCCCCCTGGTTGAGGGTGGTAGTAGTGGTAGGCATCCAGCCCCCCTGGCTAAGGGTGGTGGTAGGCATCCAGCCCCCCTGGCTAAGGGTGGTAGTAGTGGTGGGCATCCTGCCCCCTGGCTAAGGGTGGTAGTAGTGGTGGGCATCCTGCCCCCCTGGGTGAGGGTGGTAGTAGTGGTGGGCATCCTGCCCCCCTGGGTGAGGGTGGTAGTAGTGGTAGGCATCCTGCCCCCCTGGGTGGGGGTGGTAGTAGTGGTAGGCATCCAGCCCCCTGGCTAAGGGTGGTGGTAGGCATCCAGCCCCCCTGGCTAAGGGTGGTAGTAGTGGTGGGCATCCTGCCCCCTGGCTAAGGGTGGTAGTAGTGGTGGGCATCCTGCCCCCCTGGGTGAGGGTGGTAGTAGTGGTGGGCATCCTGCCCCCCTGGGTGAGGGTGGTAGTAGTGGTAGGCATCCTGCCCCCTGGGTGGGGGTGGTAGTAGTGGTGGGCAACCTGCCCCCCTGGGTGAGGGTGGTAGTAGTGGTAGGCATCCAGCCCCCCTGGTTGAGGGTGGTAGTAGTGGTAGGCATCCAGCCCCCTGGGTGGGGGTGGTAGTAGTGGTGGGCATCCTGCCCCCCTGGCTAAGGGTGGTAGTAGTGGTAGGCATCCAGCCCCCCTGGCTAAGGGTGGTGGTAGGCATCCAGCCCGCCCTGGGTGAGGGTGGTAGTAGTGGTAGGCATCCAGCCCCCTGGCTAAGGGTGGTAGTGGTGGTGGGCATCTGGCACCCCCTGGCTAAGGGTGGTTGTGGTGGTTGGCATCCAGCCCCCCTGGGTTGGGGTGGTGGCGCGCATTCAGGCCCCTGTGTGCATATGTGGCATTGGTGATGGGCATCCCGCCCCTATGGTGCTGCTGTTGCTGGTGTAAGTATATTCAGATTCCCAGTGTATGTGTGTGATGTGTCGTGTACGTGTTGTATGTGTTTTGTGGTTGGTGTCTGACTTACCTTCTGCGCCGTACGCGTCCGTGCCTGTTCCGGTAGTAGATGTAGAATATTGGTATGATCGGGACGAAGGGATTCATGGTTGGTTCGTGTTGTTCGTCCTTCTCGTTGCTTCGCGTCGTCCTCGTCGCTTGGCTTCGTCCTCGTCGCTTCGCGTCGTCCTCGTCGGTGCTGTGTTCGTCTCGTAGCCGTGGATCGTGTTGTGGCGCGATTCGGAGCTTATGTGCGCCTCTCCCGGATGCTTTGACGTGCCGTGCGTAGCGACGGGTTCGGCGCGTACGGAAAGCGCATCGTACTTGTCCGGCCGGACGGGGCTGCATTTTCCCTTCCGTGCGACTCGATTCGGCGTTTCCGGATTCGCCTCGGTCGGAGAACAGGACCTGGTTTGGGTGAGTACGGCTCGGCCGGATTCTTTGCTGTTGTGCGCATCGTACTTGCTCGTTCGGTGTGCTGTACGGATCGGTCGGGAAACAGGCTTTCGCATGGCTTTTTTCCCGACCGAATGGTATTGGGTGCGCCTCCGACCGAGATCGGAATCGG
>CAWUFW010028965.1:0-20074 GCA_963921515.1 Calotriton arnoldi | reverse complement strand
GGGTGTGGCCTCTGTACATGTCTCTGCAACGCAGCAACCTGGCGCATACTGGAGGTTCCTGGTGGGCTAGCTGGCCCGTAGGGACCCTCATGATTCAAGGGGACTTAATCCCCCAACTTAAAACGCACCACGGGGCGCGTTTGCACAGATGTCACCTCAGGCCCCGCCCCCGCCCGTCACCATTGTGCAAATATTCCTCTAAAATAAGCCGAAATCCGAATTACGATTTAATCACCTGTTATCAGGAGAGACCTCAGTGCTGCATCTTTCAGCCCAGTACTGATCCTCAAAAGTAATTTTAACCGTACTTACCGGTAACTTGAATTTCCTTCATAGGCTAACATTGACTGGTTTCACTTGGAAATTCTTCTAAGTGTGGAGTTTTGGAACTTTAAAATATTCCTCTAAAATCAGCCGAAATACGAATTCCGATTTACTCACCTGTTATCAGGAGAGACCTCAGTGCTGCATCTTTCAGCCCAGTACTGATCCTCAAAAGTAATTTTAACCGTACTTACCAGTAACTTGAATTTCCTTCCATAGGATAT
This sequence comes from Calotriton arnoldi, assembly GCA_963921515.1. Classification (NCBI taxonomy): domain Eukaryota; kingdom Metazoa; phylum Chordata; class Amphibia; order Caudata; family Salamandridae; genus Calotriton; species Calotriton arnoldi. The sequence continues at coordinate 19,526 of CAWUFW010028965.1, read as the reverse complement.
CATTGCCTGCTTTTTGCTGAAAAAGTTTCTAAGTGTTGATTTTTGAAACATACAAATATTCCTCTAAAATCAGCCGAAATCCGAATTCAGATTTACTCACCTGTTATCAGGAGAGACCTCAGTGCTGCATCTTTCAGCCCAGTACTGGTCCTGAAAAGTAATTTTAACCGTACTTACCAGTAACTTGAATTTCCTTACATAGGCTAACATTGACTGGTTTCACTTGGAAATTCTTCTAAGTGTGGAGTTTTGGAACTTTAAAATATTCCTCTAAAATCAGCCGAAATACGAATTCCGATTTACTCACCTGTTATCAGGAGAGACCTCAGTGCTGCATCTTTCAGCCCAGTACTGATCCTCAAAAGTAATTTTAACCGTACTTACCGGTAACTTGAATTTCCTTCATTGGCTAACATTGACTGGTTTCACTTGGAAATTCTTCTAAGTGTGGAGTTTTGGAACTTTAAAATATTCCTCTAAAATCAGCCGAAATACGAATTCCGATTTACTCACCTGCTATCAGGAGAGACCTCAGTGCTGCATCTTTCAGCCCAGTACTGGTCCTGAAAAGTAATTTTAACCGTACTTACCGGTAACTTGAATTTCCTTCATAGGCTAACATTGACTGGTTTCACTTGGAAATTCTTCTAAGTGTGGAGTTTTGGAACTTTAAAATATTCTTCTAAAATCAGCCGAAATACGAATTCCGATTTACTCACCTGTTATCAGGAGAGACCTCAGTGCTGCATCTTTCAGCCCAGTACTGATCCTGAAAAGTAATTTTAACCGTACTTACCGGTAACTTGAATTTCCTTCATAGGCTAACATTGACTGGTTTCACTTGGAAATTCTTCTAAGTGTGGAGCTTTGGAACTTTAAAATATTCCTCTAAAATCAGCCGAAATACGAATTCCGATTTACTCACCTGTTATCAGGAGAGACCTCAGTGCTGCATCTTTCAGCCCAGTACTGATCCTGAAAAGTAATTTTAACCGTACTTACCGGTAACTTGAATTTCCTTCATAGGCTAACATTGACTGGTTTCACTTGGAAATTCTTCTAAGTGTGGAGTTTTGGAACTTTAAAATATTCCTCTAAAATCAGCCGAAATACGAATTCCGATTTACTCACCTGTTATCAGGAGAGACCTCAGTGCTGCATCTTTCAGCCCAGTACTGATCCTGAAAAGTAATTTTAACCGTACTTACCGGTAACTTGAATTTCCTTCATAGGCTAACATTGACTGGTTTCACTTGGAAATTCTTCTAAGTGTGGAGTTTTGGAACTTTAAAATATTCCTCTAAAATCAGCCGAAATACGAATTCCGATTTACTCACCTGTTATCAGGAGAGACCTCAGTGCTGCATCTTTCAGCCCAGTACTGATCCTGAAAAGTAATTTTAACCGTACTTACCGGTAACTTGAATTTCCTTCATAGGCTAACATTGACTGGTTTCACTTGGAAATTCTTCTAAGTGTGGAGTTTTGGAACTTTAAAATATTCATCTAAAATCAGCCGAAATACAATTCCGATTTACTCATCTGTTATCAGGAGAGACCTCAGTGCTGCATCTTTCAGCCCAGTACTGATCCTCAAAAGTAATTTTAACCGTACTTACCAGTAACTTGAATTTCCTTCCATAGGATATCATTGCCTGCTTTTTGCTGAAAAAGTTTCTAAGTGTTGATTTTTGAAACATACAAATATTCCTCTAAAATCAGCCGAAATACGAATTCCGATTTACTCACCTGTTATAAGGAGAGACCTCAGTGCTGTATCTTTCAGCCCAGTACTGGTCCTGAAAAGTAATTTTAACCGTACTTACCAGTAACTTATATTTTCTTCCATAGGAATCCATTGTCTGGTTTTCAGCAGAAAAGTTTCAAAGTGTCGATTTTCACAAACTACAAATATTCCTTAAAAATCGCCTGTATGACTTAAACGCATTCTTTCAACTGTTTACAGGAGATGCACCAGTGCTGGATCCAGGATCCAACACTGAGTAAGAAAAAGTAACGATAACAGTTTTTACCTGCTAAGTGAATTTCCTTCCATAGGATAACATTGGTGATTCTATGAGAAAAAGTTTCTAAGTGTCAACTTTTAAAATACAATAATATTCCTTAAAAATCACGACTGTAACCAAAACGCTTTTACTCAACTGTTTACAGGAGATGTACCAGGACTGAATCTAGGATCCAGTCCTGTGGTTAGAAAAGTAATCCATAAAGTAACTAATTGCATTTAACTAGAAATTCACTGTGAGCTGAATGTTGCATTGTGTTTGAAAATGTGTTGCCCATTGCAACAACTGTAACTACTGTACTTAAAAGTCTATTGCCTATGTGCAAAGTATTTAAACTAAAGTAATTCATTCTGAGAAAGTATTTTTGTAATGTAATGTATAATGTAATTACAATGTAATTTAAAAAATAAAATATGTAAAAGAAATTGTTTCTAAAAATGTAGTAAATCAGTATGAAAAAAATTAATATAAAAATTAATACATTTAAAAATTATCATTTAAAAACCTTTGAAATTCACTGAAAAAACCGTAGGTTTCAGGCACGTTATAGTTACAAATTAGCATTTTAAAAACCTTTGAAATTCACTGAAAAAACCATAGGTTTCAGACACGTTATAGTTAGAAATTAGCATTTAAAAACCTTTGAAATTCACTGAAAAAACCAGAGGTTTTAGGGACAGTTATAGTTAGTTGGACATTGCACTCGTACAAAACCCGTGAAATTCCCCCGTTATAGTTAGTTCAGCTAACTATAACTCGCGCCTCGCAATGCACTGCTGATGACGTCACATATTACATCACTCATGACATGGTCAGTGACATCACTGATGACATCACTGATGACATCTCAAATGACATCACTGATGACATCATCCACGTGATAATCTGATGCAGCTCCTCACACCCTAATATAACCTTTGATACACCCAATCTAAATTACAGAGTGCCATTCGCAAAACCATAGACACTCCAACACCAATAACTACATACCCACTCACTGATTCTTAGGTCTACACACACACATCCACTCACTCACCCGTACAGTCACTCATACTTATGGTCACTCAGTACAGGACTATCATATGCACTCTTACTCCTATATAGACACTCAAACACCGCCACTCATCCATAGAGGTACTCACACACCTAGTCAGTCATGCAAATAATTAAACACACTGCCATTTACTCACCTATACAGTTATACACACACCAGCTCACTTAATCATACAAATACTAGCACATTGTTACGCTCTTATACAATCACTGATACAAGCACACACTCATCCATACAGCCACTATCACAATCACTCACTCTCGCTTATAGCTATTTATATACTCCAATACACATATATACTGCCTTTCACATATTTAGTTACTCACACATGTACCACTGGGACATACATTCACTCACTAACACACTCTTACACACACTTACCCACCCATACAGTCTATCACAGATGCACTCTTGAAACCATCCACCCAGTGAATCACCCACTCACACATCTATGCACAGTCGCACACACCCCATCCACACAAACACTCAGGCACCCATACAGATACTCATAGAACCAATAAATAACCCATATAGACACTCATGTAGCTATTCGCAAATCCATGCATCCACTTACACACCAACAGACGGATACAGACATTCACACAGTTTAGTCACTAACCCATGCATTCAGTAAGATACGTTTAATCACTCACTTGTAGAGTCAGTCACGCACGTACTAAATCATCCATTCAGACACTTATACACCCACTCATTCTTCAATACGCCTTTCCCTATATATATTAAACATATTTAAACTTTACAGAAACACACAGTCACTGGATGATGTCATCAGTGATGTCATTTGAGATGTCATCAGTGATGTCATCAGTGATGTCACTGACCATGTCATGAGTGATGTAATATGTGACGTCTTCAGCAGTGCATTGCGGGGCGCGAGTTATAGTTAGCTGAACTAACTATAACGGGGAATTTCACGGGTTTTGTACGAGTGCAATGTCCAACTAACTATAACTGTCCCTAAAACCTCTGGTTTTTTCAGTGAATTTCAAAGGTTTTTTAAATGCTAATTTCTAACTATAACGTGTCTGAAACCTATGGTTTTTTCAGTGAATTTCAAAGGTTTTTAAAATGCTAATTTGTAACTATAACGTGCCTGAAACCTACGGTTTTTTCAGTGAATATATATATATATATATATATATTATCTACTGGCGGTCGCCAGTAGATAGTTATAGTTACAACCTATTATCCATAGGAAATCCGCGACATTCTATTTGAAATAACTCTCTTGCCGGTTGACGTATCTTCGCGAAATTTTCAAACTTCGTGGGCGCTCCGGTCCGCTCCTACCCTGAAAGTCTCGGGTGATACGTCAAGCGGGGGCCGAGAAAAAAGGGGGTCCCAAAACGCGTTTTCCCCATGCATTTTCCCATAGGAAACTTTAGACACGGCTACAGCCCGAACTGCTGAACGGAATTACACCAAATTTGGCAAAGAGGTAGTTCTTGGTTCAGAAAGAACCCTTTTGTTAAATGGTGTAAATCCGTTCAGTAGTTGCTGAGAAAATCAAAAGTAAAAGTACATATATATCTATGGGCACGGAGGATTCGCGCACCCTCCCGATCACGAGCTGCATGTTAATTGGCTGTCAGCTGGCTGTCAACATTCCGATTCAGGAAATGTTGGCAGCCATTTTGTCCCACAAGGACCCCCTGGGCAAAAAAAAAAAAATTTTTTTTTTAAAAAATCGGCAGGATGCGCTCAGGGAGCGCGAACCCTGCCGAAAAAAAAAAATCGAAGCGCGGTCTCCCGTGCTTCGATGTTAATTGGCCCCGGGTGGCCCAAGTCCCGGGGGCATGCTGAGGGGGTTAATTTATGTGTGGGGGGCCTCTAAGGCCCCCAAGCCCCAGGGACCACCACCCCCGGGGCTTTATGTACAATGGTGCGGGAGGCTCTGGCCCCGCAGCCCCGGGGACCACCACCTCCCGGGGCTTCTTTTTTAATTAAAAACCTGTGTGGGGGCTCCAGCCCCACACGCCCCGAGGACCACCACCTCCCCGGGGCACTAAGAAAAATTACAATGGGGGTCCGTTTTGGACCCCAGAGCCCCGGGGACCACCACCTCCCCGGGGCTGTGCACTGAATGGGAGGGGGGCCGCGCGGCCCCCTCCTGAGCCCTTGATGGCCCTGGGGACCACCACCCCCAGGGCCGGCTCCTGCAGTGTCCTGGGGTGCCTACCCGGGACACTGCTGTTTGCAATGACAGGACGGGAGCCTCGCGGCTCCCGTCCTGTCATTGCAAACTTGCTTTGGATATTGGAAGAGAGAGCAGGAAACCTGCTCTCTCTTCCAATATCCAAAGCAGATTGCTTTTCCACATGGGGAGCAGCATGTTAGCTGCTCCCCATGTGGAACAGCAATGCCGGCTCCCGTAGGAGACGGGGAGCCGGCGGGACTGTGGGGGTTTGGGGACCCCACAGTCCCCAACGAGAGGCCAGCCCCGGGGGATGGGGTCCCCGGGGCCAGTAGTGGCCCGGGAGGGGGCCACGCGGCCCCCCTCCCCAAAAAAAAAACATTTAAAAAAAAAAAAAAAGCGATCGGGCCCGCAGGCCCCGCCCCTTCCTTCACCACTCTGCAAACGCGCCCCTGGCGCGTTTGCAGAGGGAACAATCCCCTTGAATACTGGGGTCCCTAGGGGCCAACTAGCTCACCAGGAACCTCCAGTATGCGCCAGAGGGCTGCCTTGCAGAGAGGTGTACAGAGGCCACGCCCCTTTTACACCTCTCTGCAACGCAGCTCTATGGCGCTTTTGGAGGTATATGGTGGGCTAGTTGGACTCCGGGGACCCTCAGGATTCAAGGGGACTTAATCCCCAACTTAAAACGCGCCACAGGGCGCGTTTGCACAGTGGTGAAGGGAGGGGGCGGGGCTTGAGGTGACATGTGTGCAAACAGGCCCCGTGGCGCGTTTTAAGATGGGGAATTAAATCCTTCAATCCTGAGGGTCCCTGGGGGCCAACTAGCCCAACAGGTACATCCAGAAAGCGCCACAGAGCTGCGTTGCAGAGAGGTGTAAAGGGGTGTGGCCTCTCTACACATCTCTGCAACGCAGCCCTGGCGCATATTGGAGGTTCCTGGTGGTCTAGTTGGCCCCTAGGGACCCTCAGGATTCAAGGGAACTTAATCCCCCAACTTAAAACGCGCCACAGGGCGCGTTTGCAAAGATGTCACCTCAGGCCCCGCCCCTCCCTTCACCATTGTGCAAATATTCCTCTAAAATCAGCCGAAATAGGAATTCCGATTTACTCACCTGTTATAAGGAGAGACCTCAGTGCTGTATCTTTCAGCCCAGTACTGGTCCTGAAAAGTAATTTTAACCGTACTTACCGGTAACTTGAATTTCCTTCATAGGCTAACATTGACTGGTTTCACTTGGAAATTCTTCTAAGTGTGGAGTTTTGGAACTTTAAAATATTCCTCTAAAATCAGCCGAAATACGAATTCCGATTTACTCACCTGTTATCAGGAGAGACCTCAGTGCTGCATCTTTCAGCCCAGTACTGATCCTGAAAAGTAATTTTAACCGTACTTACCGGTAACTTGAATTTCCTTCATAGGCTAACATTGACTGGTTTCACTTGGAAATTCTTCTAAGTGTGGAGTTTTGGAACTTTAAAATATTCCTCTAAAATCAGCCGAAATACGAATTCCGATTTACTCACCTGTTATCAGGAGAGACCTCAGTGCTGCATCTTTCAGCCCAGTACTGATCCTGAAAAGTAATTTTAACCGTACTTACCGGTAACTTGAATTTCCTTCATAGGCTAACATTGACTGGTTTCACTTGGAAATTCTTCTAAGTGTGGAGTTTTGGAACTTTAAAATATTCCTCTAAAATCAGCCGAAATACGAATTCCGATTTACTCACCTGTTATCAGGAGAGACCTCAGTGCTGCATCTTTCAGCCCAGTACTGGTCCTGAAAAGTAATTTTAACCGTACTTACCAGTAACTTGAATTTCCTTCCATAGGCTAACATTGACTGGTTTCACTTGGAAATTCTTCTAAGTGTGGAGTTTTGGAACTTTAAAATATTCCTCTAAAATCAGCCGAAATACGAATTCCGATTTACTCACCTGTTATCAGGAGAGACCTCAGTGCTGCATGTTTCAGCCCAGTACTGATCCTCAAAAGTAATTTTAACCGTACTTACCTGTAACTTGAATTTCCTTCATAGGCTAACATTGACTGGTTTTCAGCAAAAAGTTTCAAAGTGTTGATTTTCACAAACTACAAATATTCCTTAAAAATCGCCTGTATGACTTAAACGCATTCTTTCAACTGTTTACAGGAGATGCACCAGTGCTGGATCCAGGATCCAACACTGAGTAAGAAAAAGTAACGATAACAGTTTTTACCTGCTAAGTGAATTTCCTTCCATAGGATAACATTGGTGATTCTATGAGAAAAAGTTTCAAAGTGTCAACTTTTAAAATACAATAATATTCCTTAAAAATCACGACTGTAACCAAAACGCTTTTACTCAACTGTTTACAGGAGATGTACCAGGACTGAATCTAGGATCCAGTCCTGTGGTTACAAAAGTAATCCATAAAGTAACTAATTGCATTTAACTAGAAATTCACATTGAGCTGAATGTTGCATTGTGTTTGAAAATGTGTTGCCCATTGCAACAACTGTAACTACTGTACTTAAAAGTCTATTGCCTATCTGCAAAGTATTTAAACTAAAGTAATTCATTCTGAGAAAGTATTTTTGTAATGTAATGTATAATGTAATTACAATGTAATTTGACAAATAAAATATGTAAAAAAAATTGTTTCTAAAAATGTAGTAAATCAGTATGAAAAAAATTAATATAACAATTAATACATTTAAAAATTGTCATTTACAAAACCTTTGAAATTCACTGAAAAAACCGTAGGTTTCAGGCACGTTATAGTTAGAAATTAGCATTTAAAAAACCTTTGAAATTCACTGAAAAAACCATAGGTTTCAGACACGTTATAGTTACAAATTAGCATTTAAAAAACCTTTGAAATTCACTGAAAAAACCATAGGTTTCAGACACGTTATAGTTACAAATTAGCATTTAAAAAACCTTTGAAATTCACTGAAAAAACCATAGGTTTTAGGGACAGTTATAGTTACTTGGACATTGCACTCGTACAAAACCCGTAGAAATTCCCCCGTTATAGTTAGTTCAGCTAACTATAACTCGCGCCCCGCAATGCACTGCTGATGACGTCACATATTACATCACTCATGACATGGTCAGTGACATCACTGATGACATCACTGATGACATCTCAAATGACATCACTGATGACATCATCCACGTGATAATCTGATGCACCTCCTCACACCCTAATATAATCTTTGATACACCCACTCTAAATTACAGACTGCCATTCGCAAAACCATAGACACTCCAACACCAATAACTACATACCCACTCACTGATTCTTAGGTCTACACACACACATCCACTCACTCACCCGTACAGTCACTCATACTTACGGTCACTCAGTACACGACTATCATATGCACTCTTACTCCTATATAGACACTCAAACAACGCCACTCATCCATAGAGATACTCACACACCTAGTCAGTCATGCAAATAATTAAACACACTGCCATTTACTCACCTATACAGTTATACACACACCAGCTCACTTAATCATACAAATACTAGCACATTCTTACGCTCTTATACAATCACTGATACAAGCACACACTCATCCATACAGTCACTCTCACAATCACACACTCTTGCTTATAGCTATTTATATACTCCAACACACATATATACTGCCTTTCACATATGTAGTTACTCACACATGTACCACTGGGACATACATTCACTCACTAACACACTCTTACACACACTTACCCACCCATACAGTCTATCACAGATGCACTCTTGAAACCATCCACCCAGTGAATCACCCACTCACACATCTATGCACAGAGTTGCACACACCCCTCCCACACAAACACTCAGGCACCCATACAGATACTCAGACAAGCATTCAATAACTCATATAGAAAATCATTTAGCTATTCACAAACACATGCAGCCACTTACACAGCAACAGACAGACGGATACAGACATACACCCAGTTTAGTCACTAACCCATGCATTCAGTAAGATACGTTAAATCACTCACTTATAGAGTCAGTCACGCACCTACTAAATCATCCATACAGACACTTAGACACCCACTCATTCTTCAATACGTCTTTTCCTATATATTTTAAAAATATTTAAACTTTACAGAAACACACAGTCACTGGATGATGTCATCAGTGATGTCATTTGAGATGTCATCAGTGATGTCATCAGTGATGTCACTGACCATGTCATGAGTGATGTAATATGTGACGTCATCAGCAGTGCATTGCGGGGCGCGAGTTATAGTTAGCTGAACTAACTATAACGGGGGAATTTCACGGGTTTTGTACGAGTGCAATGTCCAAGTAACTATAACTGTCCCTAAAACCTATGGTTTTTCAGTGAATTTCAAAGGTTTTTTAAATGCTAATTTGTAACTATAACGTGTCTGAAACCTATGGTTTTTTTCAGTGAATATATATATATATATATATATATATGTATATATATATATATGCTTGCAATTTATCCTCCATTCAAAGACGCACACAGGCAGGTGAATTCCATCAATTCTTTATTGAGACGAAGTGAGCATTTTCCATTTGGAAATATTTCTTGAGCCTTACGCATTTCGGAGCAGCAGCCCCTTGTTCACAGGCATGTAAAAAGATTGCACAGTGTTGTTTAAAAAGCACTTCCCTCCGCATGTGATTTGGTTAAATTTGCCCCAGTGGGCTTTGCAGGTGAGTCCAACAAATGTTGCATGCTGGGTCCTGTAGTGCTTTTGTACCACATATTTCCAAATGGAAAATGCTCACTTCGCCTCAATAAATTTTGATGGAATTCACCTGCCTTTGTTTGCGTCTTCGAATGGAGGATAAATTGCAAGCATTTTTTTCACTGCAGTCCAGCCAGGAAGACTGCACCGCCCCACAATTGAACAGGGGGCCACAGGACATGGAAATGTTCCGAGTCTGTCAGTGGAAAGGCAGACAGACAAACTATTTGAACACTTTTCATTTGGGAGGCCCACTGGAGGGCTAGGAAACAGTTAAACAATATGGGAAAAGCGCAGAACCCACTGCAGGGTAACAATTGGTACAAAAGCACTACAGAACCCAGCATGCAACATTTGTTCGACTCACCTGCAAAGCCCACTGGGGGCAATTTATCGCCCAAGAACCTTTTTGGTACCACAGTACCAAACAATCTGATTGTTGGCCTCAACAGGAAAAAAGATGTTGCAGCTTCCATTACAGGCCTCGGGGACTGGCAGGAGGGGGATTGGCCTGGCCTCTGACCACAACCCAGCTGCTGGTATCCAACCCAGCCAAAGGCCATGTGCAGCAGGTGGTTGGCTGCATGCAGAAGGTTGGCCGAAGGACCTGATTAATCTACACACTTCACATGGTTGAAGTCTCTGCGCAGTGGGGACAATGGCTCAATATAATTAAAAAAACTGAAACTCACTGACATTATAGATAGGCATAGCTTCCCTTTTGTAGTAAACTGGATTTGTTTTGCAAATGTCCCCCCACGTTTTGCTGCTAGATGCTGGGGGTAATTGAACTGAGAGTGTGCTGGGTCCTGCTAATCAGGCCCAAGCACCAGTGATATTTCCCTTAAACTGTAAATGTGAATTGATACACCCAATTGGCAAGTGCTTTTACACCCCTGTAGGCCCCAGTATATGGTACCAGTGGTACCCAGGGCAGGGATGTAAAAGGAGCCCCAGGGCTGCAGCACTAATTGTGCCACACTGAGTGACTCAAGTGAAACCAAAGGCTGCAGGATTTCCATGTCTGCCCTGCACGAGCAGCTTACCTGTTCGAGTTCGACCTTGCATACACCATGCATGACAGGGTCACCTCACTGCATTCAATATATGTCAGTCACCCCTAAGGTAGGCCTCCTATAGCCCAGGAGGAAGGGTGCATTATATTATGTGTGGAAATATATGTGCAGCATATATTGCCCTGTGGTAGAATTCTAGATGTAATTCTACCACAAGTGACCAACCCTCCATAGGATAACATTGGCTGGATATACCCCAGATGTCCACTTTGGAACGGTCGATTTTCTTCATGTTTGGTATCAAATACCATGCTTTTTTACCCTTGACACGATGGCGGTGTTGTGGTTTAACCAGCATATACCTAGGTGGCACTTTAGACAGTACCCACCAAGTTAACCCAGTGTTCTAATGCCTTGACGGGGTTTTCTGAGGGTCTGCCGCCAAGACAGAGGTATGAGCTCATGCTGGGAAGTGTGTGCCACTCCCAGAGGCCAGAGACAAAGACCTGTGTGTGCAGGTGACACCTCCACCCACACAGAATGGCTAGTGAATGGACCATCACGGCCTCAAAGGCTTCACCGGTGCCAAGGGACAAAGGAACTTGTCCCCCACTAAAGGACAAAGCCTCCCCCTGCCCCAAGCACTGCTTTTCGCGGGCAGGTGGAAAATTAGCTATACAGGAGGTGTGCACCTCCACAAGTCTGACCGCACCTCTAGGGTGTCGCAGCTGAGGTGTACAGTCGAGGATGGTTTTGGTCATCTTGAATTTAGGCTAAAATGCAGATTCTGACTAGTTGTAGTAACATACTTCCACCGTATTTGGTCACTACTGGGGTTGGATTAGTCACAGGACTAGATGCCACTAACCCCCCCTAAATCCAGGATTTAAGGGGCACCCCAGACACAAGAACCTTAGATTCGACATGATAACAAGAAGAGACCTATTTCCACAACAAGGTCGTACTCCACGAAGAGAGGCACTGACCTCTGCAACTGTGGCAGCCACTTGCACCTGCTGGATTGTGACTTGACTAAGGCATGAGACCAGTTCCAAAAGTAAGGTGAACCCCTCTACAAACTCCAGACTTCACAAGAACTCCCTTGGACTATAAGAACTAGTCCCCTGCAGTCGGCAGGCAAAAACCGTTAAATCCACGACCTTGAAGTACTGTCCACCAAGCCGTCCGGCATGGAAGCTCAAAATCACTGGGCAGGTGGCTTCTGGGAACTGTTCCAGACCCTCAGCGAGGCTCAGCTTTCTACATTGTTCCCCGGGTCCGCTGGAAGATGATTTCCTCAACCGCAGTGCCTGCAGGTAACAAGGCTTGCTGGTTTTCAATCTGAGTACTACCTGCTTTTCCCGACACTTCAAGGGGAGAAATCCAACTATACGAATGACCAACCACCTCTGTGGCTTCATCATAAAGATCCTGCATTTGTTTTCAACCTCTCTTGGAACGCTGGATCCATTCAGCACCATGAATAGCCAAGAGCACAACTGCACCCGCGTCCGCCGAGCCAGGTAGAGCCGATCTGCCTGGAGACTCCTGGTCCAGGGTCAGCTCCTTGATTAAGTTCCAAAAGTTTTTGCTCAACATGACCCACAAGTACCCTTTTGCTAAGGTAGCCACTTAAAGACCGCAAGCCTGATTAACAGCTCAGTTTGACAGCTACAGTGCAACTCTGCTCCCCGCTCCCCTGAGCCAGGTAAAATTGTGCTAGCTGTTGTGAACTGGTCTAGGGACTCACGAGACCTTAACCCCCAGTGGGTTCAGTTGAACTCACTCTCTAAGTAACGGATTGCATATATGTGTTTTTCCCCATTGACCACAACGTTAATGTTTTTCTACGCTGCAAAGTACTGATTTATTTAATGCTTTAAAATTGATAACTCCGGTTATCCTGTTTGTATCAATTTCATTTTGGTGTCTCAAAATATATAAAAATCTGAGCTATTTTTTATAAATTGGTGTGGGATTTCTCTTGAGTCATGTCAATAACTTATCGTCCATGTTGGTGATGTTAAATGTTTGCAAAACACAAGAAATCCTCGGGTCTGAGATGCTGGAAGAGCGCCGAAAATAGAACTACAGAAGAGATGTCTTGTTGCTGGTGGAGGAGACCTTTAATTAGGACGAAATCCCATCACCCACCGAGGTGGGATGCTTCATCATCTGGGATTCTCCTCTTGGCGGAGACTCCTAGCTCCGCCAAGGGCTACAACACCCTCACTGTGAGGGAGGAGCTCAAGGATGTTTTCAGATTCTTGATCTATGAAGGATATCCTAAAATCCTCAAGATGTGAGGCAAAGCAGGTTGGGTAACAGGCGCAGTGCAAAGAAAAGAATCTCAAAGTGTGAGTTACTTGATGTTAAAACTAACTACTAAGAATGAAAAAAACTTTATTGGCTCACTCCTAGTGTTAGGGTTAAAAACAGCGCACTTGCAGTGTAAAAAAATTGTTCCTGCATGTGACAGATGAAAAAGGTCTACATGTTTCGGCCAAATTGACCTGGAAAGGTGTCCCTGCCTTCTTCAGGACCTATAGAAAAAAGTGCTACTGTGATGTGAGACTGTGAAAGGGAGTCAAAGTGAAAAGTAATAGGAATAGATACAAAACCAGTAATCCACTTTGGGTGAACACGATTTACTGGTTTTAACTGTGGGGAACAAAAACAACAAGAAAAATCAAATGCATGTGTCTCTAAACAGTGAATCTATCAAACTGTGTGGGTCAAACGTCCTCATCACTGGACTGCCATTAAAGTGAATACAGACAAAGTTAAAAAATTGTTCTTACCCGTAGATTACAGATAAGAGGTCTCACCTCAGCCTGACAACAGCTCAGGGGAGAGGCACCGCTCTGAAAGAACGATGTTAACAGGTGTCAGACCAATATGGCAATATTCAGTCAGACAAAACTCCAAACATGCATGCACATTGGAGGAAAACCGTTCATAGTGTACACCAGGGCACCAGTGAGTCTACTTTCTAACAATGGTGTGTACTAGCCTACTGATACACGAATGTGATCTCAAATCAGTGCCAGGACACATAGTTGTAAAAGACAAGAAGGTTACATTTGCAAAGGAGTGTTGCAAAGGTCGAACCATATGTTCTAAAATAGTTGCATTGGTTTGCTGTTAAATTACAAGGCCACAGACAAAGCCAATAGTCTATTTAAACATTTATATTTGTATGTGGTAACTCTTATTTTAAGTACAATGTGACAGGCATAGTGGTAACAGAGGCCTAGAAAGGTGTCTATCACCCTAACGATGAGTAACAGATGCATGCACATGATATTCTGGTGGCTGGTGCTCACAGAGAGTTGTGTCAACCTGCTCTGATGGGTGAGAGCATGTCAATGAACTTTATCTTTAAGAGTAAGAAACAGTGTTTAAAGCGGATGATGGAGCAGGGTAAACGAAATTTTTTTAACCTCCTAATATTTATGTTGAATAATTAACACACAGGTTCGTCTCAGTAAATAACCAACCATGTATGTGCCATTATAAGGGTTATGGGTAACACGCCATATCCGTGCAAACTAATTTACTTACAATTGTTAACGTGGATAACGTAAACCTAATGATTTGCGTACTAATTAGAATAATAATTGCATGATTTGTGCTTGGAAATAAACTGTGTGGTGGCAAAGTAAAGCGGTTGGTAAGTAAGAAATAGCTTTATATGTCGCTTTTGCTAGGTAACACTTAATTGGGGTACGTAGAATGACGGGAGGGAAACGAAAAGGCTTATATTCTTTATTCTTAACTATGTTCTGTTTATCCTTATAATAGCTCGGTTAGGCCTGTTGTGCCGCGATGTAAAAATGGCTGCTGAGGCAAACAAGCTAGAGTACGCAGGCGCAAGATGGCTTCCAAGAGTGAGAAAAGCTGTGAATAAAGAGATCAAGTGACTGTCCCAAAGCCTAGGATGGAAGCGTGGTCAAGGCTACGATGACCTTATTATACAAGCGTGTGCCAAAGAAGGAGTTAGCGAGAGGCGTGAGAAGTTGCAGTGAATACGTGAATAAACAATGAACTGTTCAATTTAAAGTATCAGAAAAAGGATACAGATGGAGACCAATGTGCGCATGGATAATGTCATGAACCCGTGAGAAATGACAAGAAGAATGAACTTTTAACAAGAACTGGTTGAACAAGGATATTCATAATGAGATGTATACTGACCCCAAATGGACCAATTAGAGAGAATCTCGCCCACAAAGATGTAACATTTTCACTTAGTAAGCTAGTATTAGGGTATAAGAAGACCTACTCTTAGGTGGGGGGACTGACTGCTGTTTTTATATTTTTACTGAGCACGGGACGCTGCTGCTGGAGAAGCCTTTTTTCTTTTAATAGATTTTCCATTCTTTAATACTATTAGACCTTTTTATTTCTTTAAAAAAAAACTAAAGGGGAAAAGAACGGGATTGTGGTGGAAACCCATATAGGTGGTCCGTCGGAAAGGCCTGTTTTTACAGGACAGATAGACAGTTTTTCGGGAGTTCGATGCTGTGATCTGAATTCATTGCTGTGAAGAACTTTGTTTTTCCATCTAATAGGTATGCATTGCAATTTCAATTTATTCTTATAATGATGATAAATGTAATAATCTGAATAATAAATTTGAATTTATTCATGCTTCTAAAATTTAGATAAACTTTATTATCTTTAAACCAATGAGTCTGTGGTTCTTTAGCTCAGTAATAAGTGTAATTGTTTTAAGGGTTTATAGTGATTGAGCTGGTCTTAATCACCATCAACTGATTCCTACTAGTTGGTCCATCGACCAATGAGCGGAATACCTTAAAGTTTGAGAAGCATTATGTCATTTTAAAGGTATCCCGTCACCTTCCAGCAAGTCATTAACTGTTTCTCCTAAGTAAAAGCGGATGAATTCCAGGGAATACATGAGAGTGTGAATGTTTATGCGGTGTTATGGGCCCCACTGTCATATTGGATATAGTTGTGGAAAAGAGTTATTTGTATCTGGACGTCCTAAACATATAGGAGAAGAAATTTTATTGATAGCGCTGGATCAGATTTCTTGGTAGCAGAGTTATGGTTACTATAGATTAGTTTGGTGATTATTGATTATTGACTATTGGTTATTTTTTATGTATAACACTTCATGTTGTATGGTATTACGTTATATGTAAGTCAAAGGTTTTTGAAGCTTCCGGAAAGTAGGAAGTGGACACGTGTGACAAGAGAAGTCACATGGAATAGTGCATTGTCCGAGTTCATATTGGTGATAACACAGGTTGTGTTATGATAGGGACATTTTCCGTATAAAAGGTGTGTGAGTGAAATAGCAACCGGTTTTCTTGTGAAACTCTGGCCTTAATTCTCAGGAGCAGTGTAGTCTCCACATGTGTTTTATCCCCAGAGAAACGGGTTTACCTCTTTCTTGAAAGAAATGTAAGGTAGAGGGAAGTGCTACACTTATCGAACGAAACTGTATTCTTGCGAAATAGAATAAAACTGTCACTTTTGTTAGCGAAATCAGACAATGGAAATGCGTTTTTAATGTCGTAACTAACCAAGAACAGTCGAAAAATAAATTGCCGATACATTTTGTAAAGGAGGGGTCAGGAGCAGAACTGACGTTGACAAAAGCCGCGCTGGGATTGGACAGTGCACTAGTTATACAGAAGACGCTCTGATTGGTGCGTTGGTGTGAGACGCGCTAGGAGTGGTTGGATAAGCAGTGACGTAGAAGCTTAAGATTGGAGCGTTGGTGTGAGTCGCGCTGTGATAGGTCCGAATAACGCATAGAGAACAGTGTTGAGTTGCGGACTTTGAAAAAGGGAAGAGATTGTGAATTATGGCTTATTATGAGTATGATAGAGAAAAAACGTCGTGGATGGCGAAAATTAAAAACTTTTTTAAGAAAGACAAAAAGGTAGTGACTAGAGAGGGACAAGTAATTCCTCCGCAGAAATCACTAGCTTCGCATATGATGCTGAAATACGGATATCATACCTGCATATGGTTAGAAAATTGGACTAAATATACTCAAAATGATGGAGTATTAGCATTTCCTGAGAATGGTTCATTTAGTGTAGCTGTACTTCGGAATTTGAGGGAGAAGATGACAATGCTTGAGCCTAAACCTAGACCAACACAGTTTGAAGCTTTAAGTGAATGGGAAGATGAGATGTATGAACGAGAAAGATTCAGAAGATTAAAAAATCATGACTTTGTACCCGGAAGGTTATGGGGAGTGAATCATGAGGACAGAATAAAGCGTTGGAGATATGCTAATATGACAGGAGGTTTGTTTCCAGCTTTTACAGTTGAGGAAGAAGCAAGGAGGAAATGTACAGAGAAAAAGAAGCATTTAGTTACTGAAAGGTACGGGTATGGTGGTAGTGAGACGGAAGATGAATTGTTGGAAGATATTTTAAACAGAAACCCACCTCCATACCAACAGAATTCTGCGGTGGTGACACCTAATGCACCGCCAATAGAAACTGGGAGGAATAAAAATCCAGAACGGAGATACGAAATAAATAGGTCACAAGATCAATTGAAAACCCCACAAAGTGAGAAAGTTGAAAGTGACAATACAACTGAATTAGCAAAAACCACGAGAGAATTGACTGAAAAGATAAGAGAATTAACAATGAATATGGAAGCTGTAACTGTACCAGTAACAATAGGTCCAGTAATACCAGTTTTGAGAATCAAAAGATAGAAGAACATTCTTTGGTCATTCCTATGAATTCAAACTTGCAAAGAAGGAAAGAAGGGATGGAACTAGACAATGAAGGTGCAAGAAATCTGGTCAGTTCATATAGACCAAGCCCACCTACTAATTTGACGGTAAATGAGAATGAGTTTAGGAGGATTCCTATGGGAACTGAGTCTGCGTCAGAGACACCAGAAAGAAGTAAAAATTGGATAGAATTAAATAGTACACCTGTAGGTCCGACTCCGGATAAATTGAATGAATGGATGAAAACCCTGAAAACGAAGAGACAGAATCAAAACCATTAGATGTAATTAGGTTAAAAATAGATATGGAGGAATTGATCTTAGGGACAATTGGTACAGAAAAATTGAAAACTTATCAGGATGAAGAGATAATGTTCTTATGTAAGAGCATTACATGGAGAGCTAGAAATTTACATGACAGATTAGAAGAAACAGCAAATGAACTAGGAGTAGAATTTGTAAAGGTGAGAAGTTTGCAGAAACCATATAGAGTAGATTTTTGCGAGAAAGATATAGAAAATTTGAACACATCAGGACGGTTAACCCAAATAAAAGAATTAATTGTTTTGCTGAGAAAATGGGGTGATGTGGATAGATGGAGAAGCAGGTGGACTAAAAGGAATGAGAAAACGACCGATAAAGCGTCTTTGGCTTTTGCGGTGACAGACAAGGAATCAATTGTAAGGGAGTACCCGATGAGAGAAACTCCAGGAGGTAGTTATGTGCATGTTCCCTGGTCTAGACAAGATATACTGTCATTTACAAATGACTTCCCAAAATTGAGAGAAAAACCAGTAGAATGGTACAGACAAGTAGAGAGGTTTGTTAAGGTTTCGAAGGTGTTATGGATAGATTTGGATGGATTATTTGACATAGTAGTACCAGCTGATTTGTGGACAGAATGTAAGATTACTATTGATTGGCCAACTGTAGAATATCCAAGAGATGCTAAAACAGGAGCGCCAGGACCAGAAGTGATGAGGAAATATGACCAAGTTATTACCTTTTTGAAAAATAAAATCCCACCCAAAGAAACGGATTGGGTAAAATCGACAGAACCACACAGGAAAGTAAAGAATCTGTACACGCGTATTATGAAAGACTACTGTTAGTTTTTAAACAGTATAGTGGCTATGAGACACTAAATGAGAAGGACATGAGTCATTTCGTATATAGATTTGTGTTAGACCTGGCACCATTGGCGTGGGTCTCCCTTCCATTTTTCGCTGTTGTCTCCTCTGTTTTACTGGTGTTAGATGCTCTGGGCGCTGTGCCACTGCCATTCAGTGTCACAGCGCGAATGCTCCCTGTATAAATATGTCTATGTGAATTGGTATATCCCGGATTGGCTTATTTGGTTTACCTGTTAGTCCCTAGTAGTGTGGCCTATGTGTGCCCAGGGCTGGTAAACCAAATGCTGCTGGTGGGCCTGCAGCACTGATGTGTGCCACCCACAGAAGCAGCCTGTAAAGTGTGTCTCAGACCTGCCACTGCAGTGTCTGTGTGCAGTCCAGAACTGCCATCTTGGCTGTGAAGTGCACTCACTTCCCAGCCCCTGAACCTTCCCTTGGCATCCTGTAAGTCACCCCTATGGTAGGGTGCCTTGTATGTGTAAGGCAGGACATGCCTTGGTGTGTGTAGCATGTCCTGGTAGTGAATTATGCCCCATTTCGTTTTTCACTACTGTAAGGCTACCTGTTCCTCATAGGCTAGAATGGGCAGTTTGACTATTACATTCTATAGTCCTAACTGACCCCAGGAACATGGTAGAAAAACGAATTTAGTATGCCTGAGCTCAGAATATTAAAATACATCTTTT
>CAWUFW010028964.1:0-20077 GCA_963921515.1 Calotriton arnoldi | reverse complement strand
CAGCTGCCTCCGTCTGTAGCCCGGGGGAGTTCGGGGGAGAACAGCGCAGCTCCGCTCCGCTTGGCACGGCGCAGTGTCGGCGTGTCACGTGAACTCTGAACTCTCAAATCAGCAAATCAGCTAAAAGGAATCCTGTTACCTCTTTCTGCATTTCTCTTGCTTCTTTCTGCGCCTTTCTTCCTCTTTCTGCACATGTCCTACCTCTGTAGGCATAGTTAGAAATTAGCATTTAAAAAACCTTTGAAATTCACTGAAAAAACCACAGGTTTCAGGGACGTTATAGTTAGAAATTAGCTTTTAAAAAACCTTTGAAATTCACTGAAAAAAACAGGTTTCAGGGACGTTATAGTTAGAAATGAGCATTTAAAAAACCTTAGAAATTCACTGAAAAAACCACAGGTTTCAGGGACGTTATAGTTAGTTGGACATTTTACTCGTGCAAAACCAGAGAAATTTGGCCGTTATAGTTAGTTAAGCTATTTATAACTCGCGCCCCCGCAATGCACTGCTGATGACGTCACATATTACATCATTCATGACAAGGTCAGTGACATCACTGATGACATCACTGATGACATCTCACATGACATCACTGATGACATCACCCAAAGATGTGTGCCGCTAGTTGGCGATCACTTTGAACAGATGGGGCGGGCGTGGACGTGGACTCCAGTCGAGTCATCCACCAACATGTCCCGACTTGTCGTAACTCACACAGCCGGAGATTCAATATCCTTCCGGCACACGTTGATGATGGTATTGTTGTTTTTTTTGTTGGGGGTGAGGGATTCTGGGGTTTGGTGGTGGTTGACAGAGTACGTTATCCAAATGCAAAATCTAGCCCATGTAGATTCTACGAGGGGGGTGAGCACAGGGGGTCCAATGGCTAGAGCTCGACCAGCCGCTACCGGGTATGATGATCCAGAGGGTGGGTGGGAAGAAAGCGGAAATAATATAATGCCATGGTGATCTCCATATAGTGTCATGGAATGTAAAGGGATTAAACTTGCCGCTTAATAGACAAAAAATGTGGAAATACCTGACGGATCATCATTTCGATATAGTGGCTCTCCAGGAGATGCACTTAAAACGGGCAGAGGACTTTAGATTACGCCATAAACAATATCCCCTCATCTATAGGTCCTCAGCAGTCACCAAACAGCGAGGGGTAGCGCTCCTTTTCCATAGCTCGACTAAATTCCAGCCAGAGGCAGTTAAATCCGATAGAGAGGGCCGGATTGTCATGGTGAAGGGAACACTGAGAGGGAGACTTTGTATTTTTATTGCAGCTTACGCACCTAATGTGGGCCAGCCCGCCTTTTTGTCAACACTTCTAGATCAAGTGGGAGATTTTGCGGAAGGCCCGACGATCCTGTTGGGTGACTTTAATCTCACCTGGCAAGCAGAGTTAGATAGTACACACTCTCAAAGAACAGCTGCAAACTCCTTCCCTACGAGCGCTAAACAGACACTGCACAATCTCGGACTCAGGGATGCCTGCCATACTCTCTACCCTTCGACCAGAGACTACACTTTTTTTTCACATGTACATCAAACCTACTCAAGACTCGACTATGTTTTTATTAGTCAAAGCCTGCTGGGTTCTCTCCAAGAAGCAAAAATGTTCCCACTCACGATCTCTGATCACTGCCCTGTCTCGATCTGTTTAAGCTGGAGCCGCGTCACACCCGGGACCCCAAGGTGGTATTTTCCGTTTTCCCTTATGAGGATTTAGACTGCTGAAGGATGAGTTGAGGGGGCGATTACGGAATTTGTTAATTTAAATTCACCCCATGACACTTCGGCCTTCAATAATTGGGATGCATTCAAAGCAGTTATAAGGAGAAAATGCCTAGAACTCAATGCTACTCTGAATAAGCAAAGAGCTAGAGAGAGAGAGAGCTTAGAGGCGGAACTGGAACTGGCTGAAAAAGAACATAAGAGCACACCCACCAGGGGTTCACAACGTAAACTTACTGCACTCAGAGGGAAGCTTAAAGCAATATATAACAACAGAGCTGAGTATACCTTATTACGTCTACGCCAGATATCCTATACACAGGGGAACAAAATAGGTAGACACTTAGCTAGACAGCTCAGGGAAAAAAGAGAAAAGGAATACATCGGCGGTATACTTGATAGGGAGGGCACATTAGTGAACTCAGATACAGGAAAGGCCAACATATTTGGGGCATTCTATGAGAGATTATACACAGGGGAAACACGGGAGGTAGATGAGCAAATTAGATACCTACAGACACTGAAATTCCCAAAGGTCTCCCGGGCCTGGAACGATATCCTCAACGCACCCATAACACAGGAGGAAGTGGGTGCGGCGATCAAATCCCTTAAGCCCAAAAAGGCTCCGGGTCCGGATGGCCTGACGGCCCATTTCTATAAAACATTCACACCAGATATCATTCCACACCTCACACACCTTTTTAATAAAATGGCAGAAGATGTCGGGGTGACTCCTTCACTGGCTGAGGCAGTGATAACGGTGATCCCTAAGCCGGGGAAAAACGCGCACCTCTGCGCATCATACAGACCCATTGCACTTATAAATTTAGATGCTAAGCTATATTCAGCCATTTTGGCGGAGAGGTTAAATGATCTGATGCCAGATCTCGTCCACCCTGATCAGTCTGGCTTCATAAAGGGCAGGCAGACTCACGATAACGACGATTCGCGTGGGTCTGGATGCCGAAAAGGCCTTTGACAGGGTGGACTGGTCGTTTCTTTTTAACACACTCCAACACTTCGGCTTCGAGGACAAATTTATTAATATGATCAAGGCCAACTACGTACAACCTCGATCTAGAGTACAGGTTAATGGGACTACGTCTGCCCCATTTCCCCTTACTAGAGGGACTAGACAGGGATGTCTGTTATTGCCCCTGTTATTTTCTCTAAGCATTGAACCTCTGGCGATGCGTATCCGGGAGTCTCCAGAGATAAAAGGAATTCCCTTTGGGGGAGATATACACAAAATTTCACTATTCGCAGATGATGTCCTACTATCCCTCACCGATCCATCTCTCTCGCTTCCTGCTCTGCAGAAGGAACTGGCCATGTTTGAGACAGTGGCGGGTTTTAAAGTTAATTTAGATAAATCTTTCATACTTAACCTCACGATCCCGGCGGCTGAGGCTAATGGTCTACGGGAGCGCACTCCTTTTCAATGGGCCAAGCTCTCACTTTAATACCTGGGTATACAATTAATAACATGCTTAGAGGGGTTATATAAGGCCAACTTCCCACCTCTCCTTCTTCAGCTTCAGCATGACCTCAAGCAATGGAGACCTCTCTTTATTTCCTGGTTGGGCTGCATATATGCGATTAAAATTACAATGCTCCCTAAATTTCTGTATCTCTTTCAAGCACTACCCATCGATCTAGATAGGGAACTTCTTCCCAAAATCCGATCACTAATCATCCGCTTCATTTGGCAAAACGGTAGGGTTTGTTTACCATTCCATACCCTGAGGCAACCAAAAACTGAAGGAGGAGTAGGACTTCCTGACTTCGGCTTATATTATAAAGCAGCCCAACTGAGGATAGTGGCGGAATGGTCCAAGAGGGAATCAGAGAAACACTGGTTACATATGGATCAGGCTATAGAGGGTAGGACAATATGGGATCTCATATGGAAACCCAGGAGGGACAGACCCGCCAACACTTACATTAGTACTCCCACCCGCACTACTCTGAAGGTCTGGGACACAATTTCTAGGGGAGAGGGGTGGACCACATTTCCTTCACCATATACGCCGAACCATTTCAACCTGGCTTTTCCACCCGCACTCCACGAAGGCCCTTTTAACGCATGGAAGGAGGGCGGCTGTCTCATGCTGTCAGACCTCTTCCACAATTATGATATCTTGCCATTCGTGAACTGCCGGAGGGAGTTTCACTTCGAACCAGACGAACACTTCCAATATCTTCAGCTCAAGCACTGGGCTCTCACCCCTCAGGTTAGAGACGCTGCAACACGAGAGAGAACGATCTTTGAAAAATTTGTGCAACGGGTAGGTTCCATGAGGGAGGTAATTTCTTTTCTATATAGCTCCCTGCTCTCTGTCTCACGGTCGCCGAGACCTAGATATATGACCATGTGGGAGGGAGTGGTACAAAGAGAAATATCCGATAAGGAATGGACGGGGCTCTGGTCAGACATTGACAAATTTAACCACTCCCTAGAATTACGGGAGGCTCACTTGAAAACTTTGATGGATTGGTATTTCTATCCCACCAAACTTAAAAGGATATTTCCGAATGCCTCTGAGGGGAGGGGTTGTGGTCTCCTCGGTGATTTCCAACATATATGGTGGTATTGTCCTACAATTAAACCCTTTTGGGAGGAGATACTCGCACACATTAAAGATATGCTGGGATAGCCCATACCAACCCCCATAGAGGGAATCCTCCTGGGCGTTAGAGATTTGTCCCTTGAACATCAAACCAGGGCAGACAAGGCTATTATGTGGACTTGTCTGGGGGCCGCTAAAGTCGCGATTGCGGTGGCTTGGAAGAAGAAGGCGGCACCCGCCATTTCCTTATGGCATTCTCGGCTCTTGAAGATACTCTGTCTCGAGAGAATGACAGATATTTTCAGGGACGACTACAAAAACTTTGAGTACAAATGGGGACCATTAGTCATCTATCTTACGCAAGGTCTACCTCTGGTGGTCTGCCCGCCCTCAATTAGAGACATGCACTTATTTCAGTTCTAGATCTTGTATCCACGGGCACCGGGCACAGCTACGGGGGTATTCCGGTATGGAAGACTAGAGGAGAACAGACAATCCCATGAAACACCACAGGGTTTACCCTTTACACGACTGGGCCAAAGAATACACTACATATTCATCCCCACCACCAATTATTTCGTTTGTAGGGGGGAGTGGGTTTAGTTTCTGGGGGACCTTCCATGTTGGAAGGGTTTGATTTAAAACTCGTCGCAAAAGAATAGACGGGTTGAGCATGCATGGACCTTTTGGAGAATCTCATGCCTTTACAATGTATGAAGCTGTACCTTTATTTTCATATTCCAAAAAGGAAGAGGCCTTGTTTTTTTTATTAATGGATGTTGACCCTCAGCACAGCTTAGTATGCTATAACATGTAAAGCTGCCTAAGCTCAATATTTATATAGTGTCAGGACCAGTCTGTGCAGACCTCCATGTCTGGGACTGCTTTTAAATAAGCAATTTTTTTTTTAAATGCAATGCAGCCCGTTTTCCTTAAAGGAAAACGGGATGCATTCAAAAAATGAAAAATGAAACTTTTTCGTTTAATTTTTTTAAGGGCAGGTAGTGCTCCCTGGGACCACTGCCTGCCCCTAAAAAATATTTTCCCCAGCATTCGCAAAGGGGGAGGGGTCCCCTGGGGACCCTTTCCCATTTGCGAGTGCTTTACCACCCTCTTCAAGAGGGTGGTAAATTGCAAGTGTTTTGCGACCGCAAATGCGGTCGCAAAACATTCTTACATAGGCCTCTAACTCGCTATTATGAAGGGACGCCCTTGGAACGCTCCTTCCTAATAGCGACTCGCAATTCCTATGCGACTCACAAAAAAATTCCGACTCGCTAAATAGGGATTGTACATGGCCCTACTAGATTTTGCATGCGCAAACGAGATGCAAACTCGTTTGCACATGCAAAATAGGGTCGTACATCTGGCCCTCAGAATCTACTGCATTTGAAATCTAGAAATTTGAACGTTAACTGAGTTTTAGTGAGTCTGTCCTAATATTTGCTCACCCCTTGGCTGAGTTATCAATTTGGGCATGGAAACCTCTTTTCATATTCCCCCAGAAGATGTCCACCTTCCTAGACTGATACCAACCAGTGGACTGCCCAAATACTCCAAGCCCTCAACAAACTCGGGCC
Source organism: Calotriton arnoldi (assembly GCA_963921515.1). Taxonomy (NCBI): domain Eukaryota; kingdom Metazoa; phylum Chordata; class Amphibia; order Caudata; family Salamandridae; genus Calotriton; species Calotriton arnoldi. The sequence continues at coordinate 14,187 of CAWUFW010028964.1, read as the reverse complement.
ATATTCTCAAGGAAGTGGCGGAGAGAGGTGTTAGCCTTCTTGGCTAACGCCTCTCTCCGCCACTCTAGCAATGAGCTGCACCCTATTCTCTAGGATATGGTGCAGCCTCGCGTTTCCCCCTGCGATGGCGCTAAGTTTCACAACTTAGCACCAACGCAGGCACCCTTGCACCAGAGTGCAAGGGTGTCTGCAAGCAGGGAGGTTTGTTTATGTATAGGAAGGTGCCCCTTTCTGCACATAAACAAACCTTAAATGATAGTTTGTAAGTTACATGTGTGCTGCTTCATGCAGCACACATGTAAGTTACAAAACGCCATTTAAAAAAGGTTTGTTCATGTACAGGAAGGGACACCTTCCTGTACATAAACATACCATGGCATTTTGCATTTTCCATGTGTGCTGCACAAGTCAGCACACATGGAAAAAGCAGAAACAAGGAGAAATAAAGCATTTCTCCTCGTTTCGCCACCTTAAGACCAGATTTTTCCTGGTCTAAAGTTTGGCGCTACCTCCTATTTACGCTGCCCTTGTGAATAGGAGGTAGCGTCAAACTCAATGGGTGTTGCGGTGGAACGCCCACCGCAACACCCACTGCATGCCCCCTTCATGCTACAAACAGCGTGAAGGGGCCCTATTCACAAGGCCGCGTTAAGTCGCGTTAAGCCATAGGTAGTTATAGTTAGGACGTTGTTTCTATTCAAAAAGCATTTTTTCTTTTGCCAATATCTTCGGCGCCAGTTGATGAAACTTCGCGAAATTTTCAAAAAATATAGCCCGCTCTGGTCAGCTCCTGTCTTGAAAGTTTCGGGGTGATTCATTAAGCGGGGGCTGAGAAAAAAGGGGGGTCCCAAAACGCGCATTAAAAATAGGTTCACCTGCCCTAGTGACACATAACCCTGACTGAGCATCTTATATTGACCATACAGTATGCACCCCTACATATTCAGGGCTAACAGTCTGGGTTGTTCCTCACTTAAGCGCAGCAGCAAAAATACATGTTTACGCACACTTTAGACTGACAGTACTCAGCACATTTTAATGTCCAACAAAAATCGCCATTTGCAGGTGCGCAGAAATAACACTCAATAATTGATTGTCCAGTCTGTACTTTGCTTTATAAAAGTAAGAGTACATTTATTAAACACACACACTACTCAATACTAAGCACCAATTTACAAATATACATAAGCTGTTGGAATTACTTTGTGACATTGCGTAACATCTCCACCCCTCCCCAAAGGAGGGGTGGGGTCTAGTACCACCACTCCCATGTATGCATATCATCTTGCCCCCTAATGCAGTGTGTTGAGCATAACCTGGAGCGAGGGCCCTGCGCACTGGCACCATCCCAGTGGCGACCCACCCCATTACCTCAACACGCATTAAAAATAGGTTCACCTGCCCTAGTGACACATAACCCTGACTGAGCATCTTATATTGACCATACAGTATGCATTTAAAAAACCTTTGAAATCCACTGAAAAAACCATAGGTTTCAGGGACGTTATAGTTAGTAATTAGCATTTAAAAAACCTTAGAAATTCACTGAATAAACCATAGGTTTCAGCCACGTTATAGTTAGAAATTAGCATTTAAAAAACATTTGAAATTCACTGAAAAAACCATAGGTTTCAGGGACATTATAGTTAGTTGGACATTTCACTCGTACAAAACCAGAGAACTTTGGCCGTTATAACTATAACTCGCGCCCCCGCAATGCACTGCTGATGATGTCACATATTACATCATTCATGACATGGCCAGTGACATCACTGATGACATCACTGGTGACATCTCAAATGACATCACTGATGACATCACTGCTGACATCATCCATGTGATAATCAGATACACCTCCTCACAACCTAATATAACCTTAGATACACCTACTCTAAAATATAGACTACCATTTTCTGAACTATACACACACACCAATACCAGTTACTACATACCCACTCACTGATTCCTAAGTCTATAAACACATCCACTTTTTCACCTATACAGTCACTCACACATGCAGTCACTCATCAATACAGCACTATCATATGCACTTATACACCTATAGAGACACTCACACACAGCCACTCACCCATAGAGTTACTCACACACCTAGTCAGTCATGCAAAGAATCAATTACACTCCCATTTATCACCTATACAGTTATACACACACCACCTCACTTATTCATACATATACTAACACATACTTACTCTCTTATACAATCACTGATATAAGCACACATTCATCCATACAGCCACTCTCACAATCACATATAGTCATTTATATACTCCAACACTCACATATACTGCCTTTCACATGTGTAGATACTCACACATGTACCACTGAGACATCCATTCACTCACCAACACAGCCATACACACACTCACCCACTTATACAGCCCCTCACAGATGCACTCTTGAAACCCTACACCCAGTGAATCACCCACTCACACATCCATGCAGGGAGTCATATACCCCCCACCCACCCACACAGACACTCAGGCACCCATATGGATACTCAGACAACCAATCAATAACCCATATAGACACTCATGTAGCTACTCACCACCCCAAGGAGCCGCTTACACACCAACTGACAGACTGATACAGACATTTACACAGTTTAGTCACTAACCCATGCATTCACTAAGACACGTTTAATCACTCACTTAAACAGTCAGTCACGCACCTACTAAATCATCCATTCAGACACTCATACACCCACCTACACTGGATGATGTCATCAGTGATGTCATTTGAGATGTCATCAGTGGTGTCATCAGTGATGTCACTGACCATGTCATGAATGATGTAATATGTAACGTCATCAGCAGTGCATTGCGGCGGCGTGAGTTATAGTTAGCTGAACAAACTATAACGGGGGAATTTCTATGGTTTTGTACGAGTGACACTGCAGGAGCCGGCCCTGGGGGATGGCGGTCCCCAGGGCCATCACAGGCTCCAGGAGGGGGGCCGCGCGGCCCCCCCAACATTTTCAAAGCCCCGGGGAGGGGGTGGTCCCCGGGCTCTGGGGGTCCGTAACGGACCCCCATATTTAAATATTTAGTGCCCCGGGGAGGTGGCGGACCCCGGGGCATGTGGGGGGGCTCGAGCCCCCCAACACAGGTAATTTAGTTTAAAAAAACAAGCCCCGGGGGGTGGCGGCCCCCGGGGCTGCGGGGGGCTGTGAGCCCCCGCAAATATTTGACAAAAGCCCCAGGGGGTGGCGGTCCCCGGGCTTAGGGGGACCTTGGAGGCCCCCCAACATTAAAAAAACCAAGCCCCGGGGGGGCGGTCCCCAGGGCTGCGGGGGCCCCCCTGGGCCCCCGCAAATATGTTGAACATGCCCCCGGGACCTGGCCCACCTGGGGGCTAAATATTAAGGAAGCGCAGGAGTCTGCGCTTTGGGGGTTTTTTTTTCACGGCAGGATTCGCGGATCCTATGCGAATTTCGCTGTTTAAAAAAAAAAAATGCTTTTTTGGGCCCTGGGGGTCCTTGTGGGACCCCCTAAGCAGGCCTAGGGGGTCAGGGGGTTTCTAGCCTGCCCCCTTTTCTTGTTTTTGCGTTTGTTTCCCTGTTTTCTTGTGCCTCGGGTACCGAGGCATAAGATGGCTGCCAACACTTCCTGGTTTGGAGTGTTGACAGCCAATTAGAATAAAGCTCGTGATCGGGAGGGTGCGCGGATCCACCGCGTGCCATCGATATCGAAACTTTTATTTTTGATTTTCTCAGCAACTACTGAATGGATTTACACCATTTAAAAAAAGGTCTCTTTCTGAACCAAGGGCTACCTTTTTGCCAAATTTAGTGTAATTCCGTTCAGCAGTTTCAACTGTAACCGTGTCTAAAGTTTCCTATGGGAAATGCATTTTTCGACCTCTATTTTTTGAATTTCTCAGGAACTACTGAACGGATTTACACCATTTAACAAAAAGGTCTCTTTCTGAACCAAGGGCTACCTTTTTGCAAAGTTTGGTGTAATTCCGTTCAGCAGTTCGGGCTGTAGCTCTGTCTAAAGTTTCCTATGGGAATTAACATGGAGAAAACACGTTTTGGGACCCCTCTTTTTTCTCGGCCTCCGCTTGCCGAATCACCCCGAAACTTTCAAGACAGGAGCTGACTGGAGCGGGCTACGATTTTTGAAAATTTTGCGAAGATTCGTGAACGGCGCCAAAGATATTGAGAAAACAAAAAACAAGTTTCCTATGGAAACTAGGTCCTAACTATAACTATCTACTGGCGACCGCCAGTAGATTATATATATATATATATATATGTATTTCTATAGTTTATTAAAACATTTTAATTATTATTTGCTTATTTTAAATTTAAATTATTTTTGAGCTAAAGTTTTAGTTATTTTTAAATATATGTTGCCATTGTTTTGTCTAGATTTATTTTGAATTTACTTTTTGCATTGTTTTGAAATGAAATTCATCTTTAATTGGTTTTAGAAATATTTTTAAATGTAATATTGTTTAAAGGCAATTCATTTTTTATATTATATATATATATATAATGCTTACCTATGTAGGCCAAGATTTTTTCCATTATATTTTACCTGCAATATTTGTGTATCATGATATTTTTGACTTTGATGTTATGTCATAGAAGCATATGGAGTAGAGATGCCACTTTATGTATACATTCCGAAAAAAGACTGCTTGTGGAGTAGAATGTGTCTATCCTTTATATTTCAATAGCTCAGGAAATGGTTCAGGCATTTTATCACAGGAGTCTTGTTCTAGTGGTTTTTGAATGTTCATGCACTAAATTTCAGCCCCGTGGAGCAAAATAGCTTAAGGGAGTACCTTCTCTTGAAAGGCATTTTTTCTGACTTTTCGTTTATTTCTTTTGCTCAATTTGTGTATAGATGATAGCTAATACAGTTTATTCATGCAATTGTTTTGGACTATATACTTTACATCCTTTGTCTTCTTACCACACTGATGCCTACTTAAGAGTAAGTCATGTACATGTTCTATGATTCTAAAGGGTGGGGGCAAGTATCTTTTGGTATTCTTAGATTTAAATCTAGACAGTACGTTGCTTTGGAAAACTTACAATGCTACATATAAACGACCTTGTCTACTGTACCGTTTCAGCTTCCCAAGATATTTTTTTTAATTTTTGAACAGCGGTTCTGAATTGTACACAGGTATGCAGCCTCTAAGTAGTCTTTGCGGTAAAATAGTAAAGTTCAAACCAAGGGCCAATACCATATTTGTTTTAATTAGTAGTCCACAGAAAGTTGTATAAAGAGAGGGAATACCCTCCAGCTCCAAGTGGAGGACTAGTGTGGACCTGGAAGAAGTCTCTGAAGGCCCAGGGAGATCCAGGGAATGGCTCTAGATACAAGAACAAGAGAAAGAGGAGGAATCACAGGGTCAGCTTCATGAGGGCCAAAGCTTCCATGTCTCCAATACCTCTGAGAAAACCTTTTGAGCAACTTCTTCCAAGAGCATCTTCTAAGAACTGGTGAAGGGGAAGAAATTTCTGAAAATGAAAGAGTTTACCCTTTGCAAAATATAAGTAGATTAGCCTCTATGCCTGCAAAGACTGAGATTAATGCTGGATTCCAAAGATGTAGAGTAATTGTATGGACACAAAAGTCCATGATCAGAGTTTCTTGTGTAGGTGTAGGTTCACTCTGGTTCTGAGTCAAAGTAGCAAGAGCATGTTGATTGTGTCATTTGAAAACCTTAGAATATTTGTGTTCTTTATTGCTCGATTCTGACATTACCATTTTCCCAGAAGTCTATGCTTGGTAATTAACAGACGACTGACTCACTGTCGGATTTGGAATCAGCCAGGAGGCTGATGTTTGTTCTTTCAGTCTGCTTGCCCTATGCCTGAAAAACATCATCTGCAATCACTTGAGGGCAAATATACTATAGTTCAGCAATGCAGCACAACCACCTAAGATGCTGCTTTATGCTGGGCGAGAAGGATAGAGCAGGACAGTGCCATATACTCTAAGATATTGCACTGCTACTCTCTTCCCAATCATTGGTGCACAACTTGGCAGTCTTGTGCCACTCACAAACATATGCAGTTCCAAGGTGTGTGTGTCATGTCTAGCATATGTCTTTCACTGGGTACTGTTGCAGTATAAATACTATGCTTAGACTAACTAAAAATCTTTTCTCACTTTGTATGTGTGCTGTACAGTGCTGCAAACATTCAAAGTGGGAAATGTTTGGAGAAAATAAAACTTTTCTCCCACTTTGCCCCTTTCTCAAGGAAGAAGAATTTAGGGGGTGAAGTAGATAGAGCTTTGCATCAAAAACCATATGGGGTTGCATACAAACACTGTTGCAAATGGGTATCACCCAGTTAGTACGCCCAGATGTTTTTGCTCACCAGGTTTTGGACTTTTTACTGTGGGTGAGTCTCACTATGCGAGTCTCACTCATGGTAATCACATGGTAAATGGACTGTGCATGTTTTACCAGTGTCTGTCTTTTAAGATAAGGCCACTGCCACACAGCTATGGTAAGGCATAATTGGCCGGTTACATATGAACATGTGTTCACACGCTTGGTCACATGTGTGCGGGCTGCACAAGTGAGACTACCATCATGCACAGCCTGGTAATTGCACACAGGTAGCCTGGCACAAGAGGGTACTTTGCAAGGTTAGATATTGATCTGGGGCAGGCCTTATATTATTAGTGTAGTAAATAGCAACAGGAGTGTAACCCATAGACCAGGTTGAGATCTGGGTACGTAAGTGAAAATTAACAACAGTGTCTCAACTGGATTCAATGAGGAAGACAAATTCATCAATCATCACCACCACCCATCACCATGCCCCCAAAGAAGAACCATAAGTTCCTAGATTGTGAATTGGAAGTCCTGGTAGACGAGATCCTCAGGGTAGAGCCACAGTTGTTTGGCACATTGGTACAACAGACCCCCATGTCTCAGAAAACCAAGATGTGGGCGAGGATTGTCGACAGGGTCAACGCACAATCACCATGTTTGCGCACAAAGGAAGACATCCAGAACAGGTGGTATGATGTGCGCAGGAGGGTCAGGGACCTACTCAAAAAGGACTACCTCCTCAGCCAGCACACCGGCAGTGGCCCTCCTGCAAAACCAGTATACCTCAGACCCTGGGAGGAGAAGGTGCGGGCCATCCTACCACCAGTGAGCGTATACGGACTAACAGACATCCCAGAGCCTGGTGAGTACATAACTAATATACACAATATGGTGTGACAACACACACACATCACAGTCAAGGGGATAGGCAAACCATGCACACTTAGCAAATACACAGCAACCAAAAGATATCCATCCCAAGATGTGAATGCTAGTCAGACAAACACAATACCTGCCATCTCATAGTGATATGTAACTGTGTCATGACATCTACAAACCTAACAACAAATACAGCAAGGCAGTGGCACAAATAGAACCAACAAATACTCCCAGATATTTACCCACCACTAGAACACCACCTCACAGGAAGCTCACTGAAAGGAAGGAATTATGTGTATGCTGGTCAAGTCAGTGTAGCCAATAGCATGATGGGAGTGGTAGTCACAGATATTAGTCACACCCACAATTGGCCCATCAACACCACTCTGAACCATGCTCACATCACAGGGAGTGGAAAACAACTGACAAGATGGCTGACACTGGCTACTGCTGTGGGGAGCACAAGGCCCTGCTGGGTACTGGGCACCAACAAACAACAGGACCACACTGTCAGCCATCTTGCCATTGCTGTCACACTCACACACACTGAAGTCCACTCAAAAGGAAGGAAGGATGGGCATGCTGGGAAGGGGGTGTAGGCAATAGCATGATGGGAGTGGTAGTCACAGATCAACATCTCACACCCACATGGCCCAGCAAGTTAGCACTGAAGCATGCACACCTCACAGGGAGTCAAAAGCCACTTCAAAGATGTCTGACACTGGCCACAGCTGTGGGGAGCACAAGGCCCTGCTGGGAACTGGGCACCAACAAACAACAGGACCACACTGTCAGCCATCTTGCCATTGCTGTCACACTCACACACAGTGAAGTCCACTCAAAAGGAAGGAAGTATGGGCATGCTGGGAAGGGGGTGTAGGCAATAGCAGGATGGGAGTTGTAGGCACAGATATTGGTCACACCCACAATTGGCCCATCAACACCACTCTGAACCATGCTCACATCACAGGGAGTGGAAAACAACTGACAAGATGGCTGACACTGGGTACTGCTGTGGGGAGCACAAGGCCCTGCTAGGAACTGTGCAACAACCAACAGCAGGACACCACTGACTGACATCCTGAAAGACAACTTGCACTCCCTGCAATGGAAGCACGTTCCATGGTGGGATATCTGGCTGGGTGGGAAGGAGGACTCACAGCACTGACCATAGTTACAAGCACCTACCCTCACACACCCCCTCAACACTAACTCCACATAACCCACCTGGGAGAATGCAATGCCTCACATCCTAACTGAAGATCCCACAAAGAACCACCGCCCTAGGTTATGCTGTGTGAAGCACAGGGACACTCTTGGGACTTGTAGCCAAACAACTGCCAGGACAACACTCCCAGCCATCCTGTCAGCACAGGCACCCCACCCCACAGGGAAGCAGAGTCAAAAGGAAGGAAGGATGGGCATGCTGGGAAGGGGGTGGAGGCAATAGCATGATGGGAATTGTAGGCACAGATATTGCTCACCCTCACAATTGGCCCATCAACACCACTCTCAACCATGCTCATATCACAGGGAGTGGAAAAGGACTCACAAGATGGCTGACACTGGGTACTGCTGGGGGAGCACAAGGTCCTGCTGGGAACTGTGCAACAACCAACAGCAGGACACCACTGACTGACATCCTGAAAGACAACTTGCACTCCCTGCAATGGAAGCCACGTTCCATGGTGGGATATCTGGCTGGGTGGGAAGGAGGACTCACAGCACTGACCATAGTTACAAGCACCTCCCCTCACACACCCCCTCAACACTAACTCCACATAACCCACCTGGGAGAATGCAATGCCTCACATCCTAACTGAAGATCCCACAAAGAACCACCACCCTGGGTTATGCTGTGTGAAGCACAGGGACACTCTTGGGACTTGTAGCCAAACAACTGCCAGGACAACACTCCCAGCCATCCTGTCCGCACAGGCACCCCACCCCACAGGGAAGCAGAGTCAAAAGGAAGGAAGGATGGGCATGCTGGGAAGGGGGGTGGAGGCAATAGCATGATGGGAGTTGTAGGCACAGACATTGCTCACCCTCACAATTGGTCCATCAACACCACTCTGAACCATGCTCACATCACAGGGAGTGGAAAAGGACTCACAAGATGGCTGACACTGGGTACTGCTGGGGGGAGCACAAGGCCCTGCTGAGAACTGTGCAACAACCAACAGCAGGACACCACTGACTGACATCCTGAAAGACAACTTGCACTCCCTGCAATGGAAGCACGTTCCATGGTGGGATATCTGGCTGGGTGGGAAGGAGGACTCACAGCACTGACCATAGTTACAAGCACCTCCCTCACACACACCCTCAACACTAACTCCACATAACCCACCTGGGAGAATGCAATGCCTCACATCCTAACTGAAGATCCCACAAAAAACCACCACCCTGGGTTATGCTGTGTGAAGCACAGGGACACTCTTGGGACTTGTAGCCAAACAACTGCCAGGACAACACTCCCAGCCATCCTGTCAGCACAGACACCCCACCCCACAGGGAAGCAGAGTCAAAAGGAAGGAAGGATGGGCATGCTGGGAAGGGGGTGGAGGCAATAGCATGATGGGAGTTGTAGGCACAGATATTGCTCACCCTCACAATTGGCCCATCAACACCACTCTCAACCATGCTCACATCACAGGGAGTGGAAAAGGACTCACAAGATGCCTGACACTGGGTACTGCTGGGGGGAGCACAAGGCCCTGCTGGGAACTGTGCAATAACCAACAGCAGGACACCACTGACTGACATCCTGAAAGACAACTTGCACTCCCTGCAATGGAAGCACGCTTCATGGTGGGATAACTGGGCTGGGGGAGAAGGAGGCCTGGATGGCAACCAAATACCACCAATGCTGGTCATGCACACACCTCAACATACACATTGACATGCCACAGGTTGGCAGGACAATGTGCTACACCAATATCACTCTCTGACTGTCACAATTTAGGAGAATGCAATGTTCTGGCCCACATCCAGAGGTACAGTAACAACTGTCAGGTGTTTGAACAATTGATGCCAGTAGAAACATAACATACAATCTGTGTCTCTCCCCAAAACAGGTGATGATGGGGACACAGCAGCAGACGAGGAGGAGTCCCTGTCCCAGGCTCCGGGGAACACTGAGCTCACTGGTGTGGATCAGGCACTGCACTCCTCGGATGGCGAAGAACCAGCTGGACCCTCCGGTGTGAGTCATCATGCAGCACCAGCAGGACCAACATCTGCACCCCTGCACCCACCCTCCAACAACTGCCAACACACAGGCCACCCCTGCCAACACGGACAGACCAAGGACCACAGATGACAACAGCGCAGGGACCCAGGCCCAAACTGGAGCTGGTGACAACGAGCCCAGGAACAACACCCAAGTGGGCCCACGTTCACCTGTGCGTGCCACCGCAGGTCCTGCACGTGTCGCCACGGGTGGTGGGAGGGGTGGTAGACATAGGTCGCTCTTTGCAGAGGGGTCTGGACTGCATGATGACCCACAACTGGCACGCATCGCGGATGCGTACCAGACTAGCACCGGAGAGGTCAGCCAGGTGGTGGGGATCCTCAAGGACATACAACAGCAGCAGGCTGCCCATCATGGCCGCTTGGACTCCCACATGTCCCGTGTTGACACACACATGTCACATGTCGAGACACACATGTCACGTGTCGAGACACACATGTCTGGCATGGAGTCCAAGTGGGACACATTGGAACAACTGACAGCGGTGCATAGGGACATTCTGACATGCCTCCGCCAGATCAGCACCAACATGGCCTCACCTCCCTGTGTGCCCACAACAACTGCTGCTGAAACAACTGCAAATGCCACAGGGAGGAGGAGGACTCTGGCAGAGAGTCCCTGCACCGCCGCAGCCTGCACCTGAGGGTCCCCCAAGAAGAGGGGCCGTCCGAGGAGGCCAAACTGAGAGGCTGATGGCCATCTACATCCCTCAGGAAGCCAACACCTGTTCTGGAACTTTTCCTCTGTGTGCAAACTGCACGCCCTGTCGAAGCTAACCCAACTCTCCCACATGACATGGGGAGCTCTAGTTGGCCAAATTTATCAGATGACTGTGGACTTTACTCTGGACATTTCAGCTACCAAGACTTCCAATACACATGGGAACTTTGGATTCCAATTTCTATGTACAGCACCCACCATCCTGTGCACCATCCTCACACCTGTATGTAAATAAACTCACCAATACACCATATCTGCCTCTGTTGTGATTCCAACGTGGTTTTTGTCATGTAGATGGTGATCTGCTAAATGACACTGTGCAAGCTAACTGCTACAGCAAGTCCAACACCGTCATGTCAGTCATGGCGACGTGACACATATGAGGGAGACACACCACTAGGGCCACACAACACATACACACCAGGGCCATCAGACTCATCACCTATACTGATGTTGCAACTAAATACAGTGGAATGCACAGACACGCCACCTATTCACAGTCACTGTCAACTAGACTACAGGTGCAGTAAGCAAATGTCAGTCAGATGTGTGACTACAGACAACGCACATCCCAAAGTGAAGCACAGGTATATTACACATTTGCAACATGTTGTTTCCACTACAAATGCAAGCTAATCCAACCTGGCTGTGGCCACAAAGTCAAAAAGTGCAGAAGATAGAAAGTCCAGGGGTGTGTGGCACATCACCTGTAGGGAAACAACTGCTTCCACCTTGAAGTTGAATCATGGATTCGGGATCCAAGTTGATCAGACAACTCCAGCAGTACCCTGTGAAGGACAGACATGACACACAGTCAAAACCACTGAAGAACAGCACAGAACGGCAATACTCATGTCTAATACATGTCACGAGATAACTACACAAAACCAAGTTAGCATGTCAACACTGTTGGGCAGTACAGACCACCTGCAAGGACACATCGCTGCACGCATCCAGTCAAGTAGCACATGGCCTCACTCAAACAGCACCAGAGCACCACACACACATATCATGCAAACTCAAATCATTGACATTACAACCCTCTGGAGACTCACATTCAGCTGAAGAAGTTGGTGATGAGCTGTGTGCGGACATCACCATCATCATCATCATCATCTTCACTGGCATCGTGACCCAGGCCAGGATCTTCCACAGGTGGCAGACGTTGGTCATCGTCATCCAGGATGAGAGGCAACTCCTTCCGCACTGCCAGGTTGTGTAGCATGCAGCAGACGATGACAATCTTGCACACCTTTGCTGGGGCATATGGGAGGGCCCCTCCTGTCTTGTCCAGGCAGAGGAAGGGGCTCTTCAGGAGACCAAAGGTCCGCTCAATCACCCTCCTCGTCCGACCATGTGCCTCATTGTAGCGCATCTGGGCTGGTGTCACAGGGTTCCTGAGGGTTGTCAGCAACCACGGCATGTTGGGGTATCCCGAGTCACCTACAGACAGACAATTGCACATTAGCCGATTTGAAAATGTGTGCGGAAAACAACATAGCAGAACACACACAATGGTACAAAGTCAGTACACATCAACAAGCCAGGCACGCTGGTTCGGCATCTGTGACATCATCCTCGGGATGCGACTACTCCTCATCACGTAGGCATCGTGTGCCGAACCGGGGAAACGGGCACACACATGTGAGATGGTCATATCTGCAAGACATACCACCAGAGCATTGATCGAATGGTAATGTTTACAGTTCCGGTATGCCTGCTCATGTGCCTGTGGTGGTATCAAAGCCACATGTGTCCCATCAATGGAGCCAATTACATGTGGCATCCTCCCAGGGCATAGAAGTCACTCTTGACGTCAGTGAGTCGTTGATGTGTTGGGAAATAGATGTACTGGTTGAGGTATCTCAACATTGCCCCCAAAACATTGCGTAGCACACGGCTGAACATAGTCTGTGACATCCCACCAGCAGACGCCACAGTGTGTTGAAAAGGTACCGGTGGCAAAGAAGTGTAGGGCTGCCATCACCTTCACCTTGGGGGTCAGCGCTGTAGGATACGGCCGGCCAGGCTGCAAATGTGGGTCCAACCGCACTGCCAAATCCTCAATCAGCTGCCTGGTGAAGCGGTACCGTCGGATGCTGGTCACGTTCCACCATCGTTGCCAGGTCTGGGAATGGTCGATGGACAGCAGGAGCCCTGCAGTGCATAGGTGAAGAAAGCAAGATTGTCAGTCACCCCACCTATGTGACGTTCACCATACTCAATTTCACATGATACATCATTAACAAACACAAGTACTTGATGTGTGTGTCGTTCCGTTTGGACATATATGGCACCTACATGGACATCATCTAACATCTCTGTTCAACAAGTGTTGACAACAGGTTCCAGGGTGTGCTATGGGACACCATTAGGCTGTGTCACAGTACCCATTAACTGCTCTCACGTTCCACACACATACCACAGTGACATGTCTGGACAGATGCTCCACAGGCATCACAGCTCATTGAGAGGTAGATTCCCAGGGACCCTGTCTTGCCACATGGACACTGGCATGACATGGCGTATCATGTACACGTCAGAAAAACAAACATGACACCCACAGGTAGTGGCCCCTGTAGCCTCTGCAGGACAGACATGGACGTCTGTGCACACACACACACACACCATCAAAGTTCATGCACAAACCACGTGGATGTGGAGACTGTCTCCCATTGTGCACATGGAGTCAGAGACATGTGATACACAACATGCACACAGACTGTGGAGGGACATCACTATTGTTGGAATGGGCCACCCTGTGACGTACATGCCTTCCCACATGTGAGCCTGGGGGTATGTGACATGTCATACACATACACAACCTGGAAATGTGACCATGACACATGCTCAGAAATGAAAAGTTGCACACCACAGTGGTCAGGTGCACAACACACAAAGGACCCTGTCCCCATGAACACGTGCACAGCCTGGGTGTGTCTGCCCCCAAGTGCCACCCCAAAATCCACATGTTCACCCCATACACAGATAAGGTTATGCTGCCA